>DWLI01000334.1:0-22924 GCA_018249915.1 Cecropterus dorantes dorantes
GAAACATGCTTTAAAACATTGAAGCATTTATTTTACATAAAACCTCTAGGTTAAATAAAATAAAAAAAAAAAATAAGTATGTCTTACTAATCAAAACTATAACTCTGCACCCCATCTGTATAAAAAAATAGTATGACGTTCTCGCTAATGTGTGCGTCCGACGAATTTCTTGTTTAGGCGCGAGCTCATGCGGCAAATCAGTCTACAATGTAGCGACGTATTTATACCAAATAATAAATTCACAAATAATCCCTTCAAACAGTCTAGAAACAACTATAACGATTGAGGATAAAATTGTGCTTGCGTCGCATGTGCATTGTGCATGAGTTGGACGTACGTGACAGGACACATGCCACTGTCAGTCGCCCGGAACCCGCAGCCAACTGCGTTTTCGAAGATTCATTGATCGAAATCTAATTACTTATTTGAAAGCCTAGCGCTGTCCGTATTATAATGTTACTCTCAAGTTTCGTCTACTAATCGATCATCAATAGTCGCCTTAAAGGGTTCCCTTCAATATTACCCTCGTGCTTCAATGACTAACATATGCCTAAGCTAATCCGAATAATGGAACCACTTTAACATGATTTTTCTAATCAGGATTAATGTCGTACACCAGACGCGAGGAAGGATTTATAAATAAAAAGTTAGTGTCACTGTGGATTATTTATTATATCAACATTAAAGTTTTCATAACTGTAAATCTTATTTATAAACCATAATAAATATTATCACAGACTTGTGATGTTGCCGTATACAAGTATCTTTACCGTTATTTAAATTTATTATTGCACCTTCTGAAACAATAAAAATAATTTTTAATATTTTTACGACTGTAAAAATAGGACAACTAAATACGAACTTGGGTTTGTTAAATAGAGAAGGATAAATTAACATAGAATTTAACTTACCATTGTTATTTCCGGGAATATTGTACTCAGGTTGAAATTAGCCCGAGAAGTTACTGGAAAGCTCGCTAACGAACGATCTACATTATGATGACCCATATTTTGCATATTTGAAGACATCAGGTGACCATTGAAGAAATCTGTTTGGTAATTAGTAGACATTTGGTTGCCAACGTAATTAGGAAAAGGTATTTCTTCGGACATTAGATTCGAATGGCGTTTGGCCGGTGGTTTATTCTGCCATAGAATATGAGAGTTATCATTCCATTCTTCTACCTCAACAGCTAATTTTGCTCTTTTACTTTGATACTTTTTAGTAGATTCCTTTTTGGAACATTCTAATTTGTGTTTTGCAGCCGATTCCCTTCTCGTGCTCTTATACGACGTGGGCAATTTGTCTTGATGGAATATTGTGGAATTATTTTTCATTTTTAGCTCTTCGTATTTATGATTCGTATAATTACATTCCGCTGTCTGATTATAATCCATAAAGTCCGTGGAGAACGGACCGCCTGTATAATTTCCTGCCATAAGATTAGTTCCTCCCGGCATAAAATTAGAGTAAAACGAATTGGAAATTGTGTTTGTGGTTGAATTATATAAAGTTGTCCCAGAAAATTGTTGCCCAGTGTAGCTGTTGTCGGAGTAATCTATTATCGGTGGAAAATGCGAAACCTGAGCGACGCTACTGTCTTGAGCAATATTAAAATCGTTATACTTTTGCGAAGGCGTCATAAACTTCATACTAGAGTTATCGATAGTTTTCTGACTGCAAGTACCTCCGCGAATTAAAGCCTCTGCCGAATAGTTATTTTTCTGGTTTTTAGTGCTCTTCTCGGTTTTATTAGGTTTACTTTTAGATTGCGAAAACTGTGGCATGTTTTCGTAATTGCTTATTACTTGTTTTGGATCATTAAAAATGTAACTGGGCTGCAGGTTGGTTTCTAATCTCGATGACATTGCTTTCCGGTTTGTGTCGCTTACATTAGTAATATTTTGTTTAGTAGGATTTGGTTTCGGCGCTTCGATGCTCGGCCCATAATACCGAGATGGCATGTTATCTGAAGATCTGTTCATAAGTTGTGTAACGGAGAGAAAACTGCTGCAGTTCGGTAAATCAGCTTGTGGGACTCTCTGTCCCATCATTTCTGTTTTCTTTTTATCGTGGGGTCCCAATGCTAAATCACCTACCAAGGTTGGTAAATTGATAGGCGGAGGGTCTATGCTTATCTCCGTAGTGCCGGCCGGTCTCGCTGTAGGCCATACTTGAAACTCTTCTTGGTTAGGCTGGGATGGATAATTATGCATATTTATAGGGAAATAATTGCTATCATTGTTATCTTGTTTCTTTGATACATGATACACTTGTGAGTGTATTAATTTGTGGGTATTTTTGACCTCTGGTTGTGATTGATTGCAGTTGTTCTGCATTGGTCTGATTTCGGATGTCATCCAGTTTATATGCATTTTACTGGGAGACTTCTTTGTATCAGGCATTTGATGTGGTCCCGTACTATTTGTCGCTTTGAGGTTAGCACCAATGTTATTGTCTGTTGTATGTTTTATTTCATATTGTTTTGTTATACTTGTTTTTACATTTATATTTGGTTGCTCAACTACAGGAAGATAATTTTGCTTAGTACTATAGTTTTTGGATAGGTTTGGATTATTGTATAAAGGAACATCGTCGGTCCATAGGTTAGTTGTTTGTGAATATAAACTTGAAATAGCTTCAGGAAAAGATGTGCTTGGTTTGCTAGGAACGTGGTCCTTTTTATTCGTGTTTGTAACGAGAGGTACGTGGAAATCTGGATTAAAGGGATTATAAGATGTAGAATACGTAGTCGCTACTGACGTTAATATGTTATCTTTGTTGAATGTATTGGAACTAGTCGTGCAATTAACGAAATCAAAACTTTTATGAGACCAGCCCAGATCAATATCATAAGTTAATCTGGACGATCCAATTTTCATAAGATTATCTTCAACATTGCTGTAATCTGTTTTACTTTTCGTTGTATACTTTTCCATGGCACACGGATACAGTCCAAGACTGTTAAAATCGTGTCCAGAGGAAATACTACTTGTACTATAAATACTATTCTTCACAGTGTTAAAAGGATCTTTGTAAAAAATATTGCCACTATTAACGTAACTTGAAGTTTGACTTGCTGTAGTTTTATTTACGTTACAATCAAATTCCATACCAAAACTGGAGTCTGTAAGCGAACAGCTTGTTGTAATAAGGGAAGGCATGGTTAAGTTTAAAAATGGATTTTCATTTGATGCACTTGTTACAGCCGTTAAATTAGTCTTAGTTTCGACTGCTTTGCTAGTAACAATACTATTATTTATATATTTTTGATCGTCTGGTTTATTTATCGCAATAATAGGGTTAGGATTTTTAGTTGGGGATTTTACTTTGCTGAGTATATTAGGTTTTTCAAAATATGGGACCGTATGTGGTGTTACTTCGTTTCGCCTTAAGTTACCGTCCTTCGGATTAGAATGTGAAGGGTTTGGCGTGTCCTCTGCAGGGCTGTCAGCTCGATTCCCACTGACTAGAGGAAAAGACATCAAAAAAGCAGCAGTAGGTGAAGCTGCAAGTAGTTCTTCCGCCAATTCCAGTCTAGCGTTCCCACCGTCGACGTTTTCACATATTGTAGCTTCTAAGATATTTGGTAATTTTGTATCTTTTGTTTTATCGTCTACTAATATTTCTTTATTTAATATATTCTTGTTAGTTTTTATTGAATTAACAGCGATAGTTTCTACGTTTACTGGTTTTTCAGTAGAAGGTGGAGGAGGCTTCTGCATTATTGGCTTCTCTATAATTTTAGAAGAAGCAATTTTTAAATCCACATTATTTTCTTTAGGTTTAGTTTCTATATTTTTGTCCGATAATTTTATTTCTTGATCAATACCAGCAGGAGCAACATTTCCAGGAGGTTTGGGGTTATCTTTACTTGTCTCGGAGACACTTGTACTAGGCAGTGATTCTGATTTATTCTTTTCACTTTCAACATTACTTTGTTTATCAATACTATCTTTTATACATTCTCCTTTTGCTTTTTCTTTAGATATATTTTCATTATTTACTGATATCGTCTCTTTATCAGCTTTTTCTTCTTGGATCACTTTTTTCGCTTTTTTGTTACTATTTTTACTTTTAGAATTGTTTTTCTTAGATTTTGTAGCCGACAAGGGCCTTGAATATGCTGATATTGGTAAAATATTTACCATTGTCGTTTTAGTAATGTCGGTCGTATTTCTATTTATAATAGGAATAGGTGATGGTTTATTTAGCGGTTGTAAGTTTGTGTCAACTAAGACGATTGTTGGTGGTACAGTAGGAAACAGTAGTGGTCGTTGAGGGAAAATATATGGTGTTGCAGGTAGCATAACTAATGTATTTTCTGGTCCTGGAAATTACAAAAATAATATTAATGATAACCAATTCCGGTCTTACCATTCAAAAAAAATGAAAACAGTATATTTAATGTTCTTGTTAGATTAATTATATGTAAGACTTTTTTATTTCAATAAAACTTTAAAATTAATTAGTCTATATTAAATGATAAGTGATTAACAACATGTATCACAGTTCAATGCCAAAAATAATTCAACTATTAGTTATTTGAGTTAGTTATCAAATATTGAAATACAGTATATTAATAAAGAAATTTTATCTCACCTTTTTTAGTATTAGTGGAAAGAGGTAAAAGTTTTGGTAGCTTTGGTAGACATTTATCTTGGGATGGAATTGTAACAGAGTTTTCAGTCTTGGATTCAACTATTTTATTATTCACAGCTTTGGGAATATCTTTCGTTTTTTGCTTAGACTTTTGAAGTTTTACCATTCTTATATATTTACCATCTGAAACAATGTTATCACACCTTTATTTCGTTTGGATCATTCCAATGTATAATTCGTAATTTTTTATAAAATATAACAACAGTTTTTTTTAACAGAATTTTACTAATACATGATAATTTTGGACAATGTGCAGTAGATAATATTATATGGGATGCAATATGTTAAACAATCCTTAGGGACCTTTTTTTGTCATGTGGCGTGTCTCACACGCATAGTTGTGAGTTTTGCATGCGTGTTGCTTACATGACAAGAAATAAATCACCCTGGACCATGACCCATTATGCATGCTAGTGCACACGGGAATATGGATGACCATATTCTCGTGCTCACATGGGAATGATCCCATGTGTGTACGAGCTTGCATAACAGGATAAAGGGTGTTAGTTACACTTACTTGGATTTTTTTTATTCACAATGGACACTTGAATACTGACATCCTTTTTATCAGATTTTTTGATACCTTCCAATTTGACCTCCAGAGCTAGTATCTCAGCTTCTGAAATTGAATATAATAATTTTATCAGAACACATTTTTTTTTATAAAAATAATGTAGTATTAATGTAGTGTATGTACATTGTCTTTTTAGTGCAGTGAGAGTTTAAATTGCATTCTGATATTTGGAGTTGATTACAAATATGAGGTCAATGTCCAATTAACATAAATAATATTGGCTATCCTAGGACTAATATTGTTGCTCCAAGCTACACGCAAAACACTAACTTTCAAGTGATATCTCGCTTTGTTTTTAATTTTTAATTACGAATAAAGCAGAAAAGCTTTGTTCACATAAATAAGTTGTCGAAAACATCATAAAATAGCACAAGGCGATTTCTCGCAATTTAACATAAGTAATTGCTTTTTTACACCAAAAAGATTTAAATGAATACGATTTTAAAGCATCCTTGCAATTTCTGTCATTTTGTAATTCAATTAGTTCTTTCTGTATTTCTTCAGTTACTTAAAATCATTTGTGGACCATATTTTGACTTCTGCGGACCTCTGGTTGGGAACCATTGTTGTAGTGTAACAGGAGTATAATAAACAAATTTAAAATTGTACAAATTATACTATTATTAAGCATAAACATGTCTTACTTAGTTGAGTTTTCTCTTGCGCATAATTTGTTAAACAAATAATGGCCTTCTGGATTATTTCAATTTTTGGATATTGTATATTGTCAGCATCCCCATCTCCTGAATTATTGTTAGCCTTATTGATCGCCTTCACAATCTCGCCCAATTTGGAAATAGCATCATTAAATTTGTTTCGCCTTTGCCGCTCCCATTCTCTACATTTGCTGAAAAATATTAAACACATTTTCAGTCAAATCTGCCAATCATTTTTTAAGTAATATCCATAGCAATATTTTCTAGAGCCGGTAAAATATTAACAATTCTTATACTTTGAGAAAGTAATCTTTATTATTCACCAACAGAAATACTGCTAAAAATAATTTCACAATAATACTACTTTTCTTGATTTTTTTGTCCATTCATACTAGTAAGCATATGATGTTCAGAAAAAGGAAGTTATATAAAATGACATACATTTAGTTTTATTTATTGTATATCATATATTTCATGTAATAAGGAAGGTAATAAGTGTTTACGGTGAAGGAAAACATAGTCAGGAAACCTACACATCCAAGAGTTCTTTAAAAAGTTCTTAAAGGTGTGATTGTGAAGTCTACCAATTCGCACTTGGCCAGCGCGGTGGACTATGGCCTGAAAATCTCTCAATCTAAGAGAAGACCTGTGCCAGCAGTGGCACAATAATGAGTTGCCAGAATGGAAAGGAAGGTAATGATACATATTCAGATACAGATTTCACATTCTTATTTCACAGTCTTACATTAATATACACCATTTGTCTGAAATTGTAAATGTAAATTGAAACATTGATCTATGCACAGTAGCATAGTGATCAATAAATGGCATGAAAGCACATTAATAATTTAGATGTTTAGTTAAAATAGATACTAATTGGTATGAATGCATTATTTATATTTAAAAAAATCAAAGGAGCATACAGTTTATCTGGTTAGTGGCCGCAGCCATCCACAGACTGTAATCAAGCCCTAATAGGATTGGATCCTCCCTAAACTGTCCCATAGATGCATTGCTACGTCTGAAGACTAAGAAACACCCTGTGCAAGTGTATGTTCCTTACCATGCCTTTTAAACCAGAACACAGCAGCATTAAATAAAGCTGTTAATATATAGAAATTAGTGTAGTTATGAAGCCCTTGATGAGGAGCTACTGAGGATTCTACTACCTATAAAATCCTCACAGAAATAACAACTAGACGCATAGGTAAAATTGGTTAGGATGTTTACATACTTTGTAATATATTTTTTGTAGAATAATATTCAAACGTATATTTCATGAATTCTTGTTATTAAAAATATTGCAATATCTTTATTGATTTATTCTTTTAAAATCAAACTATCACTGATAAATAATTTGTCCATTTTCAATAACTGAGTCATTTAACATTCTCACCTAGGAGTACGTTGCTTGTTGGTTGTTTGTTCCATATTAAGTCAATTTACATTTAATAAATAAAACAATACAATCAGAACATTATTTACAATATTTCACCTATATTAAAAATAACAAATTAATTCATTTAGATACACTTTTACATAAATTACATTACAATATTACATTTCTTATAGAATACAGATAATAAAAATCCATCAACTTTCACTCAAAAAATTTTTGACATTGTCAATCTTGACAACTAATATTTATCTTTTTTATAAATACAAATTACAAAAAAAAATAAGTAAATCATTACTTCAAACGTGATTTAAGTAAATAACACTTGCTTATGTTGAAATCCAGCAATTTCTAAAAAAAAGCTGTTTTATAACAATTTTTAAGACTTACATCTATTATAAAATTGTATATTCGACTAATATATGTAGACATTGAATATAAAAGTCATATTTAAACTGAAACGTCTATTGGAAAAAAAAATGAAATAGGGGTTCAACTCTTATTAAAATTTTTGCCAGTATTTATTTTTCTTGAAATGATTTTTCGAAATTCAAAAATTCTGTAGTTTTTATCACGTAAAATAACTTACGGCAACACTGCCTTGACTGACATATTGTTGACAATAATAAACTTGATTCTTGGGCCATTCATTGGGCTTTTCCCCTATGGATATTGACTCATAGCTATATGTTATCAAGACAAATATTTTATTGTCATATTGTGTTTCCGAGTGCTATACCCGCGTCTACTACTTCCAAAACCGTGCTGTTATATTTTTTCAACATCACTTTATTGTGTATATAGGTAAGTCTATCAAATTAAACTTTAATTTGCGCTAGATTCAATAGGTTTCATTGTAACTGATCCATCTATCGCTTATTGCACAATAAAATACGTATTGTAGCTATATAATACAGCCATTGCGAATGATAATTGCAGCTTTCAAATATAAAAACTAACTTTTGATTAATCATCGCAGAGCCAAAAGTACTAAGGCTATAATTATGAAATTTGTACAATAAGTTTTACGATATAGACACCCATTAAAAAAGGGTATTTTAATATTCCACTGCCAGGGGGGGTATGACTTTTTGTCATGGAATATTTATATTATAGTCTGCACTTGCGAATTCGCAAACAACTGCTTGTCTTTAATATTAGATACATGTGAGATGGTCATTATTTATGGTTATGTCGATTTTTTGTTCCAAGATCGCCATGTCTCTGTACCCGTCGTTGGAGGATATGAAGGTGGACAGCATGGTGCGGGCTCAAATGGCCCAGCATCAGGCGCCTGCTTATCAGCAGCCACCACAATACTCGCAACAATACCCACAGTACCCACAGAACCCACAGTATCCGCACCCAGCGCCAGCTCCAGCCTCGAGGACTGTGTACCCTGCTCTGCAGGACTACATGGGCCTCGAGCTGTCATCTGATGTGATTGCACTCAATATGCCCGAGTATCAAGTGCAAACGGTTAGTGTTAAACATTTTATCTTTGTTACAAATTTATGTAGATATTAGTCACTTTACTTGAAAAGAATGGAGGAAGATGCTGATGTCAACAGAAATATCTATAGGACACCTCTAAACCAAATAAGGTTAGGTTATACATCTAAGGTATAGCTAGGAAGCTGAGGTGTGCAATTTCAAACTCACAAGCACTCTAATTATTTCAGTGATGTGAAATAGCACTGAATAAGCTTCAATAACATTTAACATAAAAGACTAAAATCATTTTTAGACCACTGCATCAGTGAAACAAATAAGTAATTATTAGTCATCCGTTCTAGATAAGTAAATAACCTCATAAAATACACAGTTATACAAACAATTCACTCATGTATAGTTTGTTATTCATTTTGCTTACATTGTTGTTATACGCATTTCATGTTTTAGATTCAACCTGGCACTGTCAGCAATATTGTGGCTCCATTGTCATCTCAGTCCACTACTTTGGCTAAAGCCACTGTTACTCAGGCTATAAGACAAGTGGTGCTATGTAAGGATAGGGATGGCAAATGTGGGTTGAGACTCCATTCGGTGAACAATGGAGTGTTTGTGTGCTATGTCGGCGCTGGCAGCCCTGCTGCTCTTGCTGGTCTTCGATTCGGAGATCAGATACTGGAGATAAACAATGTTGCTCTTGCTGGAATGACCATGGACCAGTGCCATTCTTTGCTGAAAAAAGCTGCAGTCAATGGCATTGTGATGGCTGTCCGTGACAGGTAATCAATTGATATGTTATTTAGGTATCAATGGATAATTACTGTTAATACTCACGCATGTGGAAAACTGAATATTACTGAGTGATAGTTGAATAATGAATCTATATTCGAAATTAATCTATATAATAAATTTACGTTCAAAGAATAAAAATAAAACTAGTTTAAAGGGCTTGGCAACAGTCAGTAAAGGTTGCAACCAATGGTATATAAACTATTTGAAGAAAATTTTTCTTCTTATTAGGGTGGTCTTCAAAAAGAAGTATGATGTCATGGTAGACTTAGCCAATATTGTGAATCTAAACTTATGTTTAATTAAATTTATTATTCCACAACAACACATGTGGCAATTTAAAATGTTTTTAATAATGAATCACCCGAGATTACTTAATGCTAATGGTCTGGTTTATCTCATATGTATGCTTAATTCATATAAATTATGATTATGACAGAATTTATGGATATATGTATATATTATGTTTTTGATACATCCCTAATTTGGTTTAGAATTCTTTACTAATTCAATGAAATAATCAACATTAATTAAAATGGTCATATCATAATCATATTTAGCTTATAGTTTTATACTTGTTAGTTGCTGTACTTTTATAATAGAGAAATATTGTTCAGTTATTAAAAGTAATATGAGTCTATTATCATTCCAGACCATTTGAGAGGACTGTTACTCTTCACAAAGATTCTCTTGGACATATTGGTTTCCAATTCAAAGATGGAAACATTGTTGGTTTGGTGAAAGATTCTTCAGCTGCCCGTAATGGATTGCTCACTGACCATCAACTACTGGAGGTTAACACCGTGAATGTAGTGGGCATGAAAGATAAGGAAATATCTAAGGTCATTGATGAAAGCCCATCTGTTGTAAACATCACCATAATTCCGCATTACATTTACAAACACATGATAAGCAAGTAAGTATGCAATATTACATATGTATTTCATGTTTGGTTGACGCATATAAAGATAATAAGTAGTATAAAAAGATAATATCTAGTTTTTCCGCTTGGACACAAGTTTTCAAAACAGGATATTTCATTATATCCTGTAGCAAATTAGCACACATTTTTTTTATTAATTTATTATGTTAGTATTGTCCAATATGTGTTACGAATATTACCGGATAGTGCTATATGATGTCAAATGTTAATACATGTCTATAACAAAGTGTTTTATTTTACAGGATGTCAAGTTCTCTGTTCAAAGAATTGGACCGCACTCCTGCTGTCTAAAACAGTTATATCTACAAGCAATGCAGAAAAGGTGGTACAACCAGTATGGATCACCTGGGGAAGTACCGCCGCCACGCGTATTGTTAGAATGAGGCAGTCCTGCGTTTTGATGAAAAAAATGTGTATGCCGGCTGCCTTACATATGAGGTGACCATCTTAGTCCTCATGAGTGGCAATGAGTCTGTAATCGGCTTCAAGTAGCTCCTGTGCTATATGGAGTTGGCTACTAATATCTATGGGCAGCAGGTGGACTTACCATCAGGTCGACTGCATGTCCGTTTGCCACTTCAATCTTACAAAAAAAACACATAGAAGGAATTATTATTATACACTTTTTTATATTATGAACATTTTTATCTCATAAGGGGCCTGTAATTGGTAATGTAAAATTTGTGTGTCAAATTTTACGTACGCACAACATTTCGTACGTTTTTAAAAACCTTTTTAAAGATCTTGTCCAATTCACTAAAAGTAGATAAGTCAATTTCGTAGCATTTAGTATTAGTCAGTAAGGCTGTGAAGATTATGGAGATTCAGCAAATGAAGAGTTATATTAAAGAGTGTTTATCTGGTGTGTTATCTTACTTTGAAATTATGATGTATTACAATTGTCGTATTAGAATCGTCACGTTATTATAATTATATAATTTAATGTAATGGTAATGATTATTTAAATTCTATTATTATTATTTTCGTAAGACATGTGTAATCGCATTGACTTTACAGGATACTTTTTTTTATTTGAAAGTCACATTCCTTTCTATATTTTTGAATGTTAGTTTGACTTTAATTTCTATAAATTATGGTACTTGATAAGTGTTACAGTTTTTATATCACTTTTACCCTTTAGTGTTAAATTTTTTGTATTTTATATATTCATGTGCTAAGTAGCTATGTGGCCATAGATATATTCGAACTAATAGTGTTAATTGGGATGAGTTATGTCGGAATAATTCAACCCGTACTAATTTAGTGTGTGAGAATAATGTTTTGTGGATGATGAAGGCCCTTAGGGAGGCACTAATTTCCAAAATTGGGGGTGCTGAAGCGGTGTTTGAGCCGTTGACTGATTGGAAGTTTTCTAATACTTTAAATTGAGGTACTATCGGTTATTAAGCGACTGGGAATTCGCTTTTCTTCGGTATATGTCACGACTAAAATATCGAGTGTAACATGTCTCGTGAGATTATAATTAATGACGCAAGTGAGACGAAGTCACAAAATTGTATGTGGGTTGAGTAATTTTGGCAAAATTTGTTCTTTATGTTAAGTGTACTATTTTTTGCTATGGAAATAAATTTATAATAGAATTTTAGAAATGTTTTTTTTTCATCCTTCCTCTTAATGATAGGTGAATAAATAAGTTAATAAGACAATTAAAGTAACAATTTAATCTAACTCCGATACATTGAGTATTACATTTAATCTAAGTTATTATAATAATTATATATATCCTTATTTTTTTAAGGTGGAGCTTTTATCGTGTCCAATATAATGCAGATAAATTCGTCTAGACATTTTTTTCTAATTTTAATAATCAAGAAAACTTAACGGTATTAAAAATACCCCATTTTATATCACTAAAATATGTCCAAAGGGTTTTCAAAAGTCCAGTTCGGCTTCAAAACAATTACCGGACAAGACCAAGATTTTGGAATGAAAAAACTATCATTATCTGAAGGTGGGCAATTTTTCCGGGCGAAGTACTCCATTGCATACAAACTCCACAAAAGTCCTGAAATAAAATAAAAATATTAACGTAAATTGGGGTAATATTGGAGCTGGGGTAAATCCGTTGTCTGAAATTGTAGCTTAATTAGGCCATCCATATAAAAAACCTCTGTATCATGAAGTGAGATAATTTTTGAGGCGTGGTTTATGAGTCGCTAATCGTATAAAATTTGGTCAATTTAGTCTACAATTTCAATCGTACGGCTTTACCTCAGCTCTGATGTTACCATGTCTTATATAACTTATGTAGGTGAAACATTGTATTACAAGTAATATAGCCACTTAAAAAAATAGTACAATCCTAAGGTAAAAATTTTAAAGTTCTTATCATGAATAAACCATTTTGTTTCTAATAGGAAACAAATTGCTTAAATTAGTACATACCAAATATTATATTTGTGTAGTGTGGATGAAGCAAAACTAACTACTTACGTAAACCATCACAAACATAGCGTAAATTCGCAATTTCTCAAATACAATACAACAATATAAATACTTAATTGATTTGATTAATTAAGACCACTTACACAGCCATTCGCATTAGACGTACTTACATAGGTACGATTATAATTTACCAACTAATACTACTCGTAATTCTGTAACCTTTGCCTAATAATGTTTGTCAATATACAGTATGGTCGGGTATACGAAGGACATTCAGGGTCATGATAATGTACACTAACAATATATAAGATATAATAAATATAAACAGATAAGATGAAGGTAAGCATCGATGAGTACGTTAGAGATCCTGGGGCTTTCATAAACGCGCAATGAGCCTTGGGTTTAAATGACTAAAGACCTCAGATCCTCTGTCTTTACTCAAAAAGGTTGGGTATTTTTAGAGGATTTCTGTTTCGACTTTGAGCCAAAAAAGTGACATGATATAAAAAAAAAATCATGAAAAGGATATTATTACATCGCAATAAAAATATCGTTATGTCTCCCACGTATGGACAATATAGCACAACCGAGCGAGCTAGCGTTATCTTATCAGGCGCGTCATTTGCTTTTAGACATATACGTTTAATTTGCCGACTGATCACATTAAGGAAGAAGGACGAAGCTTTTGAGCGCGCTCAGCGTTTATCAATAATGTATCTAATATAATATTAGAACTGTGTAATTATGTCAAAGATATAGGTACATATTTTTTATGTCAGTCAAACTTACAATGCAGGAGAGTTTCAGCATTAAGTCCCTTATTTTACCTGCCACTTTTATGATCTCTATAGATACACAAACTTATGTCACAAACTGTACCAAGCTATATACATAAAGATAATACAAAACCTAAAATGTAGGCATGTATTACCGAGGCCTATTCGTACCTATACCTATCCATCTATTACTCATACAACATTTACTAATAATAAGTTTTATAATATAAATAAATTCATACGAAATACGCAATGCATACGCAAATGTAATTGTTTCTGCTGTATATCATTGTTGTCAGTTTATTTTCCTTGCTTTGTTTCTGCCGACTTGATATAAACCATTGCTGTTATGATAATATTAAAATGAGTAAATTATTGTTCTTGGTGTTATTGCAATTAGATGTTAGGTGCTGTTATTATATCTATCTATCTTTATTATTCAATTGGTTTTGTTTTCGTAATAAATGTAGGAAAAAATATGTTTATCAACCTAGACATCAACCTACGTAAATATGAATCTATAGGTACTAATATTATAAAGCAGTAGTTTGTTTGGTTGAACGGGCTAATCTCAGGAACTACTGGTTCAAATTTAAAAATTCTTTTTGTAATTAATAGTCCATTTATCGAGGAAGGATATAGCTATATAACATCACGCTATGTTTTTTCTTACTTCGTAGCGGGTGAAACGGCGTAGCACACCTAGTTTAAAATAACATAAATAAACTTCTGGCTTCTTGTATACTGATGTGTACAAAAAACCACGTAAGGCTAAGGCAGATTTCCTGCCAGGCGAGTGATAGCGCCTGTGGAGTGGCTGTGCTCCGACAGTTACAATTCAGAACTTGTATAGGTATAGGTATGCAAGATGTTGAGAAAAAATCGGTAGCGTGAGTCAGAATGCCATCTCTAGATGAGTTGCAATAAAATAACTATACTTACCTGTAGGTAACTGTCACCACGTTAAATAACAGTATTGTAAACTTAAAGAATTAATTCATCCCCTGGCGGATCCAGGTGGAGGTTTTAAGGTACCCGAAAGAATCTACATAGCAATTCATTCGGTGTACTCTGATTTCTTTCATGAATATTTTAATATTAAAAGTTTAATACTTATAATTAACTAAACAAATTAAATTAGATTAAACCTTAAATATTTTACATACCGTTTCCTACAAAGAAAGCCAGCCACATAAAAAGATTAAAAGCATTCGGGAACCGCAGACCACTCGTGGCGGTAAGAGGTAGTAACAGGAGTCCTAAAACACCGAATTCTGTCAAGAGTACTGGATAGAAGAATCCAAATGACAGAGACAGTATCACTTCATGAGCCACTGCTGATACCTAGAAATAAAATGTTAATTAAAATTTCAAATGGTTAAAACATTTGTGGACTTGACTACGGACACCACCGCCTCACTTATTTCTACTTGATAACGCTGTGAAGCACTGGAGTGTTCTGGTTTAAAGGGTTTGGTTTATCACAGTAATTTCAACTTAGTCCTCAAGGGTAGCAATGCCTTTGTGGACAACCTCAGAAGGCCCTAATCTTATTTGGCCATACTTTTGAATGTAGGTGTAACTATAATTATTAAAAAGTATCAAATTATCAAAAAGATAGATAGAAAGTAGGTACTTTTATATTCCCACTAAACAAATATCTTACGACAACTTACGAAAAGATGTTTCTTAAGTAGATGGTCAAATAAGTAGAGCCACAGAGACACGATACAAAATTATTAAATAAATTAAAAAAATAAAAACTGAAGAACATAAATCTGTGTATAAATATATACAATATTTGTTTTCGGATTGTACAAATTATCAGTCGGTCTCAACCTCGAGATATAGTAGGAAATAAGAGTTAAATCTAGAAGATGTGCTATAGAGTTTTCTTAAGTATTGAGTTATTTTATGCGGTCACTACTCAGAGATCTGCGCGATGAATTTGATCATACCAAAGGCAAAACTCATATTCTAAATGGACTTAATAGGATTTCCACGGTCTTTCAATTAAGGAAAAAAATGAGAGGTAAACTCAATACAAAATCATATTGACAAGATACCCAATTAATGTAATAAGTATCAAAGTATAACATATTCATGACACACGCTATTGTTGTACCCTGAAAGGGTTGGCACTTTGATCTTTCGTGCTTATGTTACACAATTCGTAGAAGTCCGCTTTATCGAATTGTGAACTGTTGATGTCAATTACGTCGAAGAACCTACACGACGTAAACCGGTTATTGACCTCGTTAAAATCTAATTAGTAGCTTCGTGCGGGTCGATCTTAATTACTCGTGGTACATAAATAGTCATTTGTAGCACAATTCGTTGCTGTTTCTCTCAAATACCGTTCGGTTTGATTCGAATTTAAGTTTCTGCGGAAATAATGGGTAAACCTGTGTTTTGAGGTCGCTGTTACCAATGAGAATTTTGTGGAGTAGGTAATTATTTATATTATTTCTGTCATTTTAAACTTAGAAAATATTATAAAGGCGAAAGTTTGTGAAATGTATGTATATTTGTTACTCTTCCAC
The DNA here is from genome assembly GCA_018249915.1 of Cecropterus dorantes dorantes. Classification (NCBI taxonomy): domain Eukaryota; kingdom Metazoa; phylum Arthropoda; class Insecta; order Lepidoptera; family Hesperiidae; genus Cecropterus; species Cecropterus dorantes. Next base: position 16,198 of record DWLI01000334.1, read on the forward strand.
GCTAAAACTGCTGGTCAGATTTCGCTGAAATTTGGAACACAAATAGTTTATGACATAGCTTAAAACATTGTATACCCATGACTGTGGTAAACGTAACCAAAGCGGGTGGAACCGCGGAAATAAGCTAGTAGCTGATAAATTGCAGTTCTATCACTATACCCCTTCATTCTATCAAATAAGGTACGGTGTTAGAGCTGGCTGGCACTACCATCATACATATTTCTGTTTTACAAAGCAATGTCGTTTGAAAGTTGTAGTTAGATAGATAGAATTGCATGTTACAAGTTTACAACAAGTACTTTAGGGTTCTATCAGGTGGTAGAACCAGCGTAGTTCGATCGGGTTGGTACCACCTTCACACCTATTTCAAGTGTGAAGCAGTTCTTGTTCGATAGAAGTGATTGCCAGCTCATGTTCATACTCGTATGAAGTGATCTTAGTCCTCGTAACTATCAACGCATCTATGATCGACTTTAGGTCGAACCCCCGTTATATATGACGTTGCTTACAGATGTCCATGGGTGGCAGTAAACACTTACCTTCAGTGGATTGCTCCATTGCTATATCAATCTGATAAAAAAGGAGCACTATCATCTGATATAGGAGTTAGTGACCACTTGCCATTGTGGATAGCATGCTCGTTTGCTTCTTGACGTCTTCGTTAACATTCATATCAATTAAGTGTAAGTGTAAGTGTAAGTATAAAAATTTGAGTAGGAGATTGATTTATTGAAAATTTAGTGACATCGCGTATTCTAGTATTCTAATATTGTAATATTCATCTAGTATTCTAATATAATAGTTAGGTATAATATAGATAATCGTCGATTACCGATGAAGATAAGACTTTAAAAAATATGTGCTTTGAATTCTTGTCGGCAAAGATTTGCGGCGAACGTCGTCCGTCTAGACGCTATAATGAACGATAGTGTAAAATAAAAACAATCCGTATTTATTTCCAATCCTGGACTAGTCGTGATTTCGTTCGGGTAATGATGTGTGAACTTATACCGTCTATGCATATATTACAAGAAATTGCTTTTTCAAGTCGTTATAAAGAATGGATTACTGTTTGTTTACTAACATTTGTCTTTGTGTCTGTTATTGGATTGATGAGTGTGGCACTTAAGGTATACCAAAGTTTTTTTTTCACCTTTCAGTTTGACAGTCTCGTCCATCCGCTAAAAATTTTTTGTTATGGTAAAAATTTACCTAACACAACTTATATTCTCCATATCATAAAATAGACTAAGTAGCAAGTATTAGTAGTTAAACATTACTTACAAAAAACACTAACAACGTAGTAAGAGCACGACCAGCGTACGGTGCAATTGGCTTGTAGATGTGATTACGGAGCCACGAGTGAACCACACGGTTCCAAGCTCTGTAGTACTTCGAAAACTGGGATGTTGTCCACCAATCCTGTAAACAGTACAAAATAATTCAAGGCTACGTCTAATAAAATTAGATTAATAATTTTATATTAGTTGTACAGTAACTGGACCAATAAATGGGCGCTACGTAAAATACTCCATAATCTCTAACAGAACACTACTGGAGTCGTCTGAGCGAGTCAGGGGCGATGGAGTAAGACACTGTCTTGGAGAGAAATAATGCATTTCCAAACGTTCGCATGCTTACGACAGTATCCATCCATCAGCCCTTGAAAGATCGCTGTTGGACCTATATCCACTGGAGGCCTATGCCTCCGACTGGTCCTGAGCCAAGAAGGCCGCTGTAAAGCGGAACGATTATAACTCCACCTATTCAGGGAGCGGCCTATACTGTTGACTCTTGTACCCCACCGGTTATTTGTCCTATAAACGCACATTGCCACTTCAATTTACTAATTATAAGAGCTACAAATATTCAAATATTTATAAAAATCAACGTTATTTAACTTTAAATGTTAAGATTTTCTTGTTTGATTTTTTTTTTACCGCCATTAATATAAACGTAGCTTCTAGGTCTGTTAAGTAAATAAGCTCGTACTTTTATAATATAAATCAATTGTCACTTAAATTTATGTGGAGGTATATGTACACGTATAATCATAATTGTTACATGTTACGTCTGTCGCATATAATAAATGGATGCAAGGAATAAACATTATTCCATTTTAAAATAATAATATGGATATCAAATGATAGCTAGTAAACAAATAGTAACTTGTATCAATTTATTATATGTGACAGACAACAATCTACTCGTACAGTGCCCGGAGACATAATGTGTAACAATGTACAATATCCGGACTAATAAAATAGTAATAAAATTATTCAATTTTATTTGTCCCGTATGCGCACGACAAGTCACTTCGTTAATCGAATTCTAGAATAATCTCATACAAATTTATGTTAAAATAGTGCAAATTTCAGACTACGATCTTCCTTAGATAATTCTAGGGAACATCGTAGTTTAACCTGAATATACACAATATTATTTTTTATTTCTTTTTTCAATGCTATGATTTCATTTAATCAGGTAGACCTACATGAGACACTATTTTAAGCTAAGCCCAGCGATTAGGCCTTTGAGCCTTGATGGAAAGCCACTGACGCCTACGAAAATATGAAAGATTTGAATCGCCAATGTACTACTGACCTTAGAGCATAAACCATAATAATTTTATTAACCCCGTATTATAGCGTTTAACAGATAATAAAAATTAACCTTATCAATATTAAAAATAAGATAACTCAAAAATGGTGAAATGACTTGATGGAATTTGTGTAAAAATGTGAAAAACAATAACTAATACATTACATAATTATGCTGAAATGTAAATGCAAAATTTATAAGGTCTTAAATTGGAAACGATTTCTATAATCGTATCGTACTTATCTATTGAAGCTACCAATCACAGTAGGAACTTAATTTATGACCCATTTTCGTTAGCATCATTTATTTGCCTTGATATTATTATAAATGTATTCAATTTCTTTATTCCTTATACTATAAGCAACTTTCAGTTGCTTATAAATCATACTTTACTTATAAATTTATATAGAATAACCCTGAGTAATCCATTATTAACTGGTTCTTATATAACAACGAGAAGACCCGTGCCCACTTCGTTGGGCATTAAACAATTTTTGGTGTTTTTCTTAGTACTAAATGTTAGGGTTTATTACCCAAAGGCCAAAAGGAGATTATTTTTTTGGTCGCCAAATTGGCATGCAAATTGTACGTATCATTTTGCATGCCAATTTGGCGAAACATGTATGCTCTATTATGTAAAATCTTGGTGTTACCCTTCTTTGTTACCTTTCAAGTGAATAATAAAATGATTATGCTTGATTATCTTTATTTTAATTGTTCAATACTTCTTTGTATACAATACTAGGTGTGCTACGCGGTTTCACCTTCCTCAATAAGTGGACTATTCAATACAAAAATATTTTTTAAATTCGAACCAGTAGTTCCTGAGATTAGACCGTTCAATCAAACAAACTCTACTGCTTTATAATATTAGTATAGATTTGATGTAGTGTTATTATCTGACAGCAAAATGTATTGTTTTTCTGCATATCCAACCAAAGATAAGCCAGCAAATAATATATCTGACTATGGGAAAAACACTCTTTTTTAAATCAATGCCTTCTCTTGTTCCGTACCATTAATTAAAAAAATCGGCAATACAACTGCCATTGACAAACAACGTGTCACGTAATTATTATTTGCGCATATTACGCATTAAACTAAAATAAATGTTTATTTTACTACTGTTTCACTTTTATGCTCAGATTTTTTTATAGAATTTACATTGTTTTAGGAGATTTCGGCTATAAATTTTAATGTGTTGTTAAATTATAAAATTTAACTAACAAATGACTATGCTGTTAACTGATGGTAAGCGATCGTAATTATATAAGAGGGTAGAACATTTGAACCCGTTATTGACCTCAGGTCGATAATAGATGCGTTACCAGTCCTGAGAACTAAAATGGCTGTCTCGTATGCTACTCATTCGGGATCCATACGCATCCGCCGTAGCGCAGAAACACTTCACGCTTTAAATTGGTACGATGATGATAATTCCCGGTCATTTTCCATCTTCAAAAACCTTTGTGTTTTAGTAATAAAACATTAATTACTAATGAAAGATTAATAAAAAAAGTAATGGAACATTACTTATTAATGAGAGATTAATAAAATAAATTAATGAACCATTACTTCATAAAAGAGTCGATCTGCAAATTTGAGCATCTCTGCAAACGCATTGTGCCAGGCGTGCAACAGGCAGTAAAAACCACACAGGAAGGATATCACTCCTGGCAACACGCATGAGAACATTCCTCGGACCACACTTCCGGCTTCTACCTGGAATCATACATAGCCTAAATTATCTTTTATATCGCTATAAGTGTAAGTAATTTCGATGAGGACCCTTTGTGGTTTAACTTCGGAATGATCACCACCCCACAATTTTCTGCCTTATACATAATAGCAGTGTTAAGCGCTGCTATATTCTGAATGAAAATGATACACCATTATATGAGGCGCTGCAACTTAGACCGTATTTATTTAAATTTTATTTTATCTTAAAATGTATTACAAAAAGCGGACATGATGCTAGAAGCATTCTCACCAGTCAACCATTGGGCTTAGCAGAAAATATGTAACCTTATATATAGGATAGCAACAAATCCTTGGTCAATCTCTGGTAAGATTGTAATCCTTTGTGGGGTTGATTGCAAGTGTCCATGGGCGACAGTTGCCGCTTACCATCATGGAGACTGCGTACACTTATGGCATTTTTCTTGTTTAAACAAATAAATGCATTACTGTTGCGACTGGTATTAAATGATAATAATAGGGTAGCGCGAATGGACATGCCCTGCAAAGCATGGAAGGTCGCAAAGAGCTTAAATAAACCCTCTAGTCACCCATCAAACTCTTTAGTCTCAATCGTGCTCGACGTTGCTTCACTTTGTAAACGTTCGAATCCCACTCATAGTATTCATTTCGTCAAATTAAAGCCATATATCTACTTAAATACTAAGTTATTGCAATTAATAATAAAATATAATGTTGTTGCGTATGCGTATGAATTTACCTGAGGTTCCTTGCCATAATCAGACCATAACGGCAAGATGAAGCGTTCCCATAAGAAACTATTATACAATATGATTGCTCCAACTTCTACAAAGTGGAATAGGACTACAATCCATCGAATGGTCTTTGTTCTGTAAATAAAAAAGTAAGTATATAAAAGGTATATATGAAAGAAATACAACGCAAATTACCTTTATGCTTTGTAACCACCCATGTGTACCCATCTAACCTTTTCAAATCGGCCTTTATGTGGTTTGCATATTTAATAATGTAGTAATTAACATATTCCAAATCCGCCAATAATCACGGACACTAAGCCTACTTTGGGTCTAACTTTGTCATAAATTCAACTTTTGTAAGCTTTTAATTTTTAAATGAACAAAACCCAAAACACTCATAAATGGTTAATTATCGCGAATATTGTATTACCTATTTAGTTGTCACAAATGTGTTACATATAGAGCTTTTGTGAGCTTTCATCATAAAGCCAAAATTAATATTTCACAAATCTGTCATTTCTCACGTATAATCTGTATATCCTTAAATATACCAAAAAATAAATGGAATTCAAAATCATCTCCTTTGTTTGGAGTAGGTTTAAAATATCGAATTCAAGTAGGTACATTAGGTACTAATGAATATCTCACTTAATGAATATTGATGCTATTAGATTCGTTATTTTTGTAACTATCTAGTTTTATATTTCTGAGAGGGATTTTACTGTTCTACATATAATAGAGTAATATGAAAAAGGTAGTATAAAGATAACCCAGTACAAAATGTTTGGGTTTGGAAGGATAAGATTGAAATCTAAAAGCCTATGGCACTTCTGCGAAATAGGTTGCGAACTAGGAATACTGAAGAGGTCGCTGTCAACAAAACGGAACTTTATGGATATTCCTGTGTACATTGGTAATAAAATGTAAACAAAACACGACGGATTAATTTGAAAAGACGTAAAGTGCTTGTCTAGTTAAGTAGTCAGGTTGAAAATTAGTTTTAACGAAAACAAAATAAATAAAAAGTTTACGTTTGCTCCTCCTATAGCATTGATATTAATTAATTAATTTTTGTAGAAGATATTTATTTTTTAGTTAATTATTTTTAAGTAACGGAATCTATTGTTTTATGATAATTTATTAATAACTAAAATGTATTATATACTTTCCACATGATTTTGAATGCCAATCTCAATATAGGACTGTTGCAAATGCGTCGCTATTTCAACGCACTTATGTGTGAAGCCTCATCAAAATCTTTCTCACTGACTACATAACTCAAAGCAAAATACTGCAGCTAAAACGTTATAAGGTATACATCGCAGAGGCCATAATGCACTTGGAGCGTCGTAGGTTCCAATTACTTTTTAGGAGAAATTTACAGATATATTTACATATAGACGTCCATGTTATATCTATATACCTTGGATATTCATCTTTGTAAACAAGCGTTGGCGCAAATAGAAAGTACAAGTAGTGTTTGAACGACGGCAGCGGTGTACAATCGCTGAAGCACCTGTCGGCACAAGCTACAGCCGCCGCGTGTATCTTCATCGTGAAACGAAACTGAAAAAAACCATATATTTTTTTTTATTATTTATTTTACAAGTTTTTGTACACATCGTAACGAAAAACATACAGACATTATAGAAAATATAGTACAAAGGACT
>DWLI01000335.1:0-22920 GCA_018249915.1 Cecropterus dorantes dorantes
CCACATAGGGCTGACAAGGCCCAATTGCTTTGGAAAATGTCAGCCATATGTGGCTGACATGGCATTGTATGTGTTAATTATCAGCTTATTGGTGTTAAAATGGCCTTACTAAGTGGAGAAAGGGTAAATCAAAAACATACAAGTTAGTTAATAATGCCTTTTATTATATATTGCCTTATTTGCATCTGCCTAACGTTGTTTAACCTGGGACAGACTTATTGGTTCAAAGCAGACGTAACACAGCAATACGTTGTATTTTAAGGTAATTCATTCCCAAAGTATGCTACTTTTAATGGACATAAGTGCTTCGAGCATTGTTCGCTGGATCGATAAACTCACTAATTGGTTGATTTGCATATTTGATAGCGCTGGGGCTAGGGTGAGGGTGGATGCTTTGAGTACCTTCCTACTGCACGAAATGCACACACAAACATACATACACTCTCATAATACCATTATGTTTCATGACGGTTCATTAATACGGATGTCTTTTTTGCCAAGGATAATATTTCATACGGTTCTACTTTAAAATAACATTATGGCCATCAATCCATTACTTAATGTATATTGTATAATGTAGGATAAATAATATACTTAAAGGAGATTGGGTTACGTCAAACAAGGCTGTTTATCGTAGAAATTATTTAGACTTACTAAGAAACCCTCATAGTTAAGACCGCCAATCCATACAAATAATGGGAACATATCTAATATCATAAATTGAACTTTTTTGCAAAAAAAATTAACTGATAATATTTTTTTCTATACGTTATTTACAGCTTTTGTATATATTTGTTCAAGGAATCGGACAAATATTTTATAGTCCATATCTTGGATAACACTTCAGTCTTGGTTTCATTAAAATCGATTTAATATCTGAAAAGTTATTACTATTTTAATAAATTTTAGATCAAAAGTATTTTACAGCACCATTACTGCCAATGGTGCTAGAACTTTGTGCGTCAACTAAGGAAGCATCATCTCCACACCTGTTTTTGCCTAACAACAGTAAGGGTGTAAGGGTGTGGTAAAACAGACAAGCTTATCCGAGACGTTCCAACTTAGTCCTCGGTTACATTACTGTGGGCAACTTCTCCTAAGGCTTAGATCTGAGGTTGAATATAGATCTCCATCTACGTGGCCAGTTACCATCAGATGGCTTGAATGCTCGTTTGATACTTCCATATTACAAAAATAATGTTTAGAAATAGACGAGACCACGGGGCACAGCTTTAATATAAATTCAAGCTAGATACCAGGATTATTATCACATTCGTGTTTTGTTTCAGGTGTTGTGTCAGTGTTATTTTCTTTCATTTTCGAATTATACATATCGACGCGTAAACGCCGTAACCCACATAACCAATAAATGTCTAACAAAACGTAAGAGCTTTCAAAATTTGAAATGTGATAAAGTGGGAATGGTCACTCAAAAGTAATGTTAATTTCAACGCTGTACATTTTTCTTATGAGCAATTTTTTATTGGCAAAAACATGTTGCCATTTTTATCACAATATTGCAATGGTTACGCCTTACGGAGACCTAAATAATTTGGGATCGCGGACTGCACATCAGTCCACTCACCCACTTTTTAAGAATAAAAATAAGTGTTATTTCTGCTTAATTTGATTCTTAAATATATGTGTTTTTAGGAAGTCTTTGAAATAAATAATACGTAATATTGGTGTAACAAGTTTATTCGATCACTGAATAAATTTCGACCACTTTACATACAACTAGATAGAATATGCTCGATTATATGACAATAATTTCGATACAATTCGTAATAGCTACTACTGGTTATGTCAGCTACATATATTTATGCAATAATATTATATTGCATAAATATAAATATTAATGACATTATAATGATAATGAAAAAATATTCTAAAATATTTTTTGTCGAATATATTTTGGTATTTAATAGCAATGTGTATTTGAACGATACCGGTTTCATTTATTTTTGATTATATATGTAGCTATTTATGTTATTATTAATTTAATATTTTTGAATACTTTTTCGACATCATAAACCACCAGTTCTTACATGTCAAAAATCTACATATAACATTTATTTACGTAACAACATAGCTCATAAAATATATAACCAAATTCAAACTACTTTCGAACCGAGATTTGCGGTTTTAAATATTATTCAAATACTTTAAAAACTATGTTGGTTACGTCAAACGGAGATAACTTCGAACTAGACTATTGACAGAATAACAGCTCTACTTAATACATGATAAGTGATTTACATTAATATTACATATACTATAATTTTCTACTGTAAATGAGGCGAATATTATAGGTAAATATGATTACACATGATTAAATTTGTTTTATACGAGTGTATGCCTTTTGAAATACATTTCCGTAATGCGCTAAAGCCTTCTATGTCTAGTTCCGTGCTTTTTACATTGCAACCTTAATAACTGCTATTTGAAATGGTTAATGTTTTAAAGTTTTATATTTAGTAGTAGTGTTAATAAAGCAATTCTCACATGGAGCAGTAACACGGCTGACTCGCGTTGCCAAGCTGTACCTAAGCAAATAATATATGAAGCTCCTCTACAAAAATATAATGACTATATTTGTCTAAGTTCTTTTCAAAGAATCAATTCCAAGCCTTTAATACTATTTTCCTCCATGTAAGAATAGCAGTAGGATTTACACTCAAATATTCATATCACTCAACACGCGTTACATTATAAGAATATACTTAATTCAATATTAAATTGAATATAGATATAGAAATTGTATGTCTTCTAACCACAAACATTAAGTTGTGTCCTTACGATAATTACCTATACGAATATATTTAAAACATTCGTTAGTTTTAATTAATAAGCGATCCACTCGATACGATAAGTCGTACGCAAGATCGTGTCGCAAATTATAATGCTCAACCAACAACAAATGATTTAGTTACAATATATTTATGATAAAATTTAAAGTAATTACCCCGAAAGTCTAACTAATCGGAAACACTAAATGTCACGATTAAATCGAAATAATTAATAATCTTAATAAAATAATTATATTTACAGCACTAATCAATTTATATCGAATGAGGTATTTTGATATTTCAAAACTTATATTCAACGAACTAAGTAACTACTTACATAGATAAAATCCTATAATTTAAATATTGAATTAATTAAAAGCAATAGCGTGAACTCATCCACGTCAATATTTTGAAAATATAAACATTTATAGCTAAATATATACAAACTACCTTGATTTTAACTATTTCGTTAGTATTTAAGTATAATCTGATGGATTTTATAATTCAAAAACTGTAAAAACCGGGATGGTGAAATAGGTTTAGGGGATAAACATTTTAATTATTTCAAGCAATATTCACACACAATTTAACTAATTCCTACTCTACAATATATATGCCACAAGAACAATATTTCATTAACATTAATGCCAAATATCGGATTAAAAATAATTATATTTTTTTTACTTATAATATACTGTGGATTTATTATTTGGAAAATAACTTCGTAGTTAAATATAATCTAAGTTTAAACTTTACAGCATGCCTTAAACTGTTACATAATAAGATTTATGTATCATTAACTACATTAAAAGATACAGTAGCAATGTGGCGATATTACCTTTTACTAAACTATCACTCGTTTTGTGTGGCTGTCAGCTTCTATATATACATATTTGTCATAAACCTACTTATCATATACTAACTTGATAATTAATATTAATAAAATATATAACTTATAAAGAAAATGAAACCATTCTTAACAGTATATATTTTTTTAGAAAGATCTTAATAATTTCTATAACTTGTCAAACTAATCTTTACTTTTGTTGAAGGATCTCAAATTTCATTTTTCTAATTCTTTAATAATTCCTAACATAATGATAATAATTTTCTAATAATGAAATCTTTAACCTAAAGAAAATTATGTGAAATTATTATATAACACACCTATTTTATAAGTTAATTTAATAATTTACTTAATAATTAGATTAATTATTAAATTCTTTGACTGAAAGATCATAAACGCCTAAATTAAATTTAAGCATTATTTCCTTTGTAATCAAAATACAAAGTACATTGATTACAAAACGATAATAAATAACTCAAACAGATTTATGAACTAGCTCCTACTATAATTATGATGGAAATATTGAATGTGATATTTTATTAACAATAATCAGCGACATTGGACAAATGAATAGGTCTATGTGACGTACTAAAGTCATAAAAGATCGTCTAAAAAAACATACATATTTGAAATGAAAATTATAATTGTAATAATTTTACTTCGCATCAAAAATAATATTTAATAATTATCAATACATAATAAAAAGAATCTGTTTCAGATATCTACCACGGACTTGATATATAATTTTTAAACACAATTTTTTAACATTTGACTTATAGTTATTGAAAAAATAATCCCACAAAAATGGCAAAGTCAAGTCGATTACTCTGGTACCCGACGACTGAAGCGCCATTGTAGCACTTTTTATGTAATGTTGCACTTTTAGTTAGGACTTTTGTCACATCAACATCCATTCGTTGAGAGATCAATAATAATAATACAAGCACACATATAACACACAGGATGTATTTAACATATACATCATTGTATATTAAATAAGATATTTACAAATTTAAGTTGTGCGATTTAGCCGCCATATTTTACATATAATTATTAATAATGCTACAATTTAATATCATGACATGCAAAAATATTAATGTAAAAGCCAATTATGATCAAATTATTAAGCATTCTAACCTATTAAATATTTTAGGTTAATCTATATTGTTAGTTTTAATGTATTACACCCTAACAGTTGGGTGCTTTTTATTTCATAGCACGAGTGCTATGGATATTTAGCTGAACAGCAATGTAATGGAATCAAAAATAATATAATACGTTTTATAAATAATGATGTCCCGTTCTGGGAACCAGTGTTGTGCTGAATATATCTACAAAACTAAGCCGTGATTAGAGGATTCAAGGATATCCTACAAGATGAAAGCTTAAAGTTATACGATAGAAATGGAGACAGTGAAGATGGATGAAGATAATGAGAGTAGAGATAGTTATAGACCTAACGGACGGGTACTGACCTAAGATTGAAATGTACATGCAAACATTTATTATGCAACTATTAAACAGAACCACAGTCACACGTTTCTGCCAAACTTGTCGGAGGCAATTAAGAAGTCAAATTCAGGATTTTACTTCTTAATTGCTCCCAAAGACATTCATAAGAAGCCATATTAGTCACTGCACGCAGTACACGGGAGGCACATCCTCCCGTGTACTATGTTATATATAGGGATTGCAATCCGGAAAAACGGATCCGGCAATCCGGCGGATCCGGCATCATTAAACGTTTACCGGATCCGGTACTAATATACCGGATCCGGTATATTAGTACCGGACTTTTTATATTATATATTATTTTAATCATAATACAAACTCATTGTGCCATTCATTAAACAGATTTATCAAATCATGATGGTGTTTATAACAGTAGTAGTTAGTTAGTAGTAGTAGTTTATGAGGTGTTTCGTTTCGTATAGTTTGGGAGACGTAGCAACGCAACTGTCACATTTTATTCACGACTCCATATTTATATTAAGTGACAGGTATATATTAGACGAACTGCATGCTCGGTTGCCACTTTTATTATTTAGACAAAAAATCCGTTTAATATGAAATTAATAACATGATTCTTTCTTAATGTTTAAAGTTATGTAGTGTTCATTCGTATTCGTATTCAATTTGACCGACCCGTGCCAAGTTCAGTAGCCTGTCAATGCTGGGTTTCAATATAAGATGTATAGAAAAAATAATAATATATATCATCAAAATTTTACAGTGAACCAATGATCAGTAAACCATAACAAATGTTTGCAATTACATTTCTAATAGAAAATAGAAACAAGAACAATACATCCTCACATCTAAGCTAAAATACCTACTGACAAACACTACAATGGGATACACAAGTGTTATATTATCAATATATAAATAATAATCAAAGTATAAAATAGTTTAATTTTTTTCTTTTTGATATATTATAAAAACCGAGTTTTCAAACGGCATACATATTTTCAGGTTTGTTTAAAAGGTAATTAATTTCCAGATGAAGAAATCAAATGCTGATATGTTATCGATATGTTCTTAAAATACAATGTATCAACAAAAATATAATTACCAAACAATATTTGTACAAATACCTACATAATACAAAACGTAAGTTATTAAATAAATAATAGCAATCAGGTCAATAAGTGAAGACATAACAAAATAGTAATAAAAAAAAGTTTATCATAAAATAGTACAAAAAATGATTTTGCAAAGTTAATAATGAAAATTATTATAGAATACGCTATGACTTATAAACTAGAACCGAACGAATTTACAGAATAAAAAAATGTAAATAAAAAAATGTTTTTAAAATATTTTACAATACTGTCTACTAATATATAATATCAATTACAGTAAGTATCGATTATCGAAAATATTTATATAAAGTACGTATAATTGTATAATAATTACTTATAAATACCATAAATGACATGAATATAATTAGCAAAAAATTGTATATCCTTACAACTAGTGATATGTTTGCGATATAGGTTGTTATTGCTGTATCTACAACTCGTTAGAAATATAATTAATAATTAATATAATTGCATTTTGTATCATGTAATTCTTAGAATAATATAGGCATAGCATATAATTTGAGCGTGTGTTTTGGTATGTTGTCCTTAAAATGAAATTATGAATTAAATAACGTTAAAATAACGCATATTTCATAATAATATACAAAAATAACATAATATTTAATGAAAATTTATAGCAACCACCGTGTTTATTTGATAAGTTAAACAAAAAATTCAGCAGTGATACATATCGATAAATACTGGTATAAATAACGATATAATAAAGACAATATTCATAAAACACGCGCTCCGTTATCGAACTAACAATAAGAATTACGGCTGCTCTGATACTCTACTAATTAATTGAATTTCGGGAGAATTTGTCGCGAAAATTGACCTAAACTTACTTACAACAGATATTCGAGAAATGGAACGATTAGTTCCATTATATTCTACACTAAACAGTCACACACAGTAATTGAAAAATACTGACAAACTATTGAAGATAGACATATCCTATCACACTGTATATTTATAATGTTTAATAAGGGATTTATACGAAGATCATCTGAGTATACGCGTCCTTGTAATTTTATTTTTATTTAGTGAAACTAATTCACAGTTTTTTTTGCAATTATAGCATATAATATAATATCGCGTATTTTAAGTCAAGAATTTTGTTTTGTTTCAATGTCAAGGATATACCTATCCAAAAAAGTGAAGTATTAGTAAATTAAACCTAAAAACCTTCATAGAACACGCTCGCTGTATCCTTAAATATAACTTTATATAAAGAACCAGGATCTGTGTCCATTTTGTGCGAAAGAACAAATATTGTGCTGTTCATTCTACGAATGCTATTGTACTTTGCAGGCTATTACTATTTTCTTATAAAAATACCACTTGGTTTTTGAGTTTACATCATAAAGCTACTTAGAAAGACTTCAGGCCTCAGTAATAATGATCGAAGCTTTTACTATATGAGAATAAGCTTTTCCCCTTTCCAGTTTATTTTCCCAAATCCCGATGTATTACAATCACATAGATGTTACGAAAAATGTGATATTAATTTTCATCTAAAAATTTGTTATTATTTTATAAATAGATTTATAATGTTAACTCAATCACACCGTAGATATTACTGCAAATCATATGTTTATACCTAAGCGCACTCGTCGAGGGCACCACGATAGTAAAAATCAAGATGTATGCACAAGTTCTTTATAAGTATCATATAATTATTTTCACTGTAATTTCCAAACGTTAACATACTTTTCATAGTCTTTGATGAGGGTACAAAATCAGAAACGAGATGTTTGATCACCTATCTCACAGTTTAACTGTAACGAGCTGGTAAATAATTAATAATCTCAGACTGTAAGAGCAAAACTGTAACTTCATATAGCCGTCTATATAATTGCCCATTGCCATAAATCTTGCACTACAACATATTCTGACGTCAAAATCGTTTAGCATTTTACGTTTCATAATTCAATATTGGTAACTTTTATCCGCCTCATTATTATTTGCTACTCGTCATTTACGTTCAACGAGTGTTTTGATTGTATTTTAATAACGACATTATTATTTACCAAAAGACTGTCATTAATCAATCACTTTTTACGTAACTTTAGCCAGTTACACACGCAAACATGTTCAAACATTTATTTGACATATTGTTTTTAATGTATACGTATAATATATTGTTTTTTCATATAATTGTGAGGTTAATTCATATTGTGATTTTTAAATTATGAAAGGCTTAAAATAACGTTTGTATTTAAAAATGGAACAAGTGTAAACATTTGATTCAACTATCGTGGAACTCACGTCGACAATATTAACAAATATATTCACAATAATCACTTTTACTATACACTCTTTCAATTGACATGTCGGGCTCGTCACATTTTCTTGTACAATTAACTTTAGATATTTAATTTTGCCTCTTTCTAGTCGATTCTGCAAAATAATATTTACTTGCTGTCGGTCGATTCGGTGGGCCAAGATGTTCGTGGTTATAGATATACATATAAATTAACGATTACTCCTATAAATATTAAAATTGACAATAACATAGACATGTATAAATTGACACTTTTAAATTGAATAACTTTTAGCTGTCATCACTTTGTGGATAATTCGTTTTTTTTTTCATTTCCGAATACTCTTATTGAAGCATTATTATGTTAATTACAAAAATCCTTTTTTTATTTAATTAGGGTCTCATCGTAAAGTTTTTGATTTTTAGCTGTTCTATTCCGTGTTTTTTTTTACAAGTCAACTAATCAACAGTTTTTAAATTATACAATGCATTTCTAATAAATACAATTTATTTCATTCAAACAATTTTTATGTATGTTGTTAGTTTCCAAACTCTAGCAGGAGATATTAGAACTCTACCCCTGAGGGGTGCCTGTCTCTATCAACTGGCTTTGTACTTAATCTTCGTCGGTCTCTAGAGCCTCGTAAGCTTCGAAGATATAAATAGGTTTATAACTTTGCTCCCAGTAGAGTTATCAATAACTTTTAATCTCAAAAGCTGAGCTCTATATTTCGTAATTCAGGTTTTAGTTTGCAATATTTTACTATCCATTTCTAGATTTATACATATGAATAAAATGATATCTGAAATATTTATTTCGTTCTAATTCAAACAAATTTTTACTCAGAAAGATTCTCTTTTTTACGATCGCACTTTTGTGTTTCTGTATTCGTGTCAATAAATTTAAGAATACCTTAATGTATTCTTGATATCATATTTCCACAATACAATCAATAGATATGTCCGGGTTTGATATATTATATATCGAAATATTAATAAATATATTACAAAATACATGTTTTTTCTACGGAGGTATTACTGATATGTATCTTTTTCACAATGCACCCACCGAATGACAATAAAGTGTATAATGATGGCACATAAACACTAAAATACCTTAACTAACGAATATACTACCAGCTACAACTGTACACTTAGAGAAAATATACGTACATATTTGATATATTCTTAGACTACTTGAATCAAAAGATTCTGATATGTTTCGTTACCTTGGTTGCAACTTTATCACAAGTTGATTCTAACTTACGCTAATTGATATTAATTGATATATGTTTACGATAAGAGAAGCAAAACTTAGCCTAATATTGCTGAAAGCGTAGGAAGAAAAACTTATTCGAAACCTTACAATACGTCTAAAAATAGTATAAAGACTATTTGAAATCAATGTTTATATTAAAAGGCATCGTTATATGAAGTGAATATTAACCTCAGCAAACGATTATACAGTACAATATTTTAAATAGTTTTATTCAATATAATTTCATAAATCCCTTTACATTTAACTTTAGAACTGGTTATTTATTTTACTCACATTTAGTAAAATATCATTATATTAATTTATTTAAAATGTTTGAAAAACGCCTAATTACATGAATAATTTTAGGCCTTAAATTATGTGCGATTAATTCTTACTGTATTTAAGGTTTTTGCTTGATGGAATATTTTATATTATAACTATTTAGGTTTTCAAACATACATCGCATGCTTCCATTATAATTGGGAAATATTTATCCTTATTATTAGAAGGTTAAACTTTGGTTAGATTCTTGGTCTTAATTGAAAATGGAGATATGAAATATACAATTAGGTAAAGGCATGATTTCTGTTTTCATTTACACTCGAACATCAACAAGAAAAACAGATCGACTGCCACCGTGACATCCTTATAAATGAAATTGCCATTAAAAACAACTAAAGGATGACGCTCGTTACACTAAGTGCTCTGGGCACCCACCAAAAGTTTCGTCACTGAATCTCTTTCGCAGCAGAGTCAATACTTCACACATTTTATAAACACACGTGTATTTATTAAAAAATGATACTATGCTATATAATGTTTGATTTCACCTTGACCTAGCTACACCATAATACGTAAAATACCTTGAAAAATCTAGTAAAGGCTGCCAAAATGCTGTATTGTTTACTGAATCCATAAATTTCACAGCAATAGAGAATTAGTTCAGCGAGTGTAGCGTGAGTCATCCTTTTACGTAATAATTCTCTACCCGTTCTGATGTCAGTTTTAATAAGATGTCACGGAAGGCAGTCTAAGTAATCTACGATATATTAACAGTAAGCACAACTAGGTAATAGACATCTAGTCAGACACTAAACAATTAGCCGCTGATGAGATGCGGCTCAGTGATCGAAGTATATCAACTATGAGACATTTATAATTACACAACAAGTAAATTCAAAAATATAGACAACAACACTGAATAGCTTAGAAGCCCTGTCGGAAAGGGTTCCGGACTGGGTTAGGTGCCGGCTGGGGCGCTGGAGCCGGAGCGGCACCACCTGCCCTGAATGGGTTACTGGCCGTGGGTTGCGGCTGAGCTGGAAGCTGTCGTTGCTGAGTATATGTTTCCTGTTGAAAACCTTGCTGCTCGTACCCTTGTTGTTCATACCCTTGTTGCTCATATCCTTGACCGTAACTTTGATACCCTTGCTGATACTCGTACCCTCCTCCTCCTCCATCAACATTTGATTCTTGGACAGAAGTGTCCTGTGGGGCATTAGAGTACTCCAAATGATTCTTAAACTCGCCGTTAACGGGTCTCTGGTCCTGCATGCTGTACGTCTGGTATTCTTTATCTGGGGGATCCGCCATAAGAATGTTTGCCTCATTCTCGAATGGTTTGAAGTCATAAATGTGTCTGAGATACATTAGTACTGGTGCGTACAGCAAATTGCTGAATGCAATGAGGAGATTGAGAGCCGTGAAACCAATCATTTCGACAATTTCGCCGGCAATAATTGGTCCAACTGCGTATGCGAAAGAGTAGGATATGTCAGCGATAGCGTAAATGCTACCGTACACGGATACGTATCGAACGTCGACCAAGTATCCCAACGTTGGTAATAGCGCTGTATCAATCAAGGCTATACCGAAACAAATACCACAAATAGGTATCATTAACATTTTATACGAGTTTGCAAACGGTATAATGAAGCAACACAAGCCCTCCAAGGCAAGTCCGCCTGCAGCCATAAGCCATTGATGTTGTGGATACTTCTTGGCCATCTTAACTGTTATCACTACTCCTAAAACATGGGGGAAGAACGCCGGTAGCCATATCATCCCAATTTTCCAATTATCTTTTGTGAGGTTATCTTCCATCCAAAGAGAGATTGTAGGCTCGAGGAAAGCCAACGCCACGTTCGACATCATCAATGCTCCAGCGCATACAGCTATATAGGGATCCATGAGAAGCTTCCAAATTGGAGTGCCTGCCGGTTTTGGTTGCGCCGCTTCCTTCATTTGAGTTTTAAGTGGTTTCATTACAAGCAGTAACATGAACCCGTCCATGAGCGATATTAATGCAAGGATCAAAAAGGGAACTTCTTTCCCTGCAAACTGGTATAGAGCGCCTCCAAATGGCGGAGCAACTAGACAGCCAAAGCTTATGAACGCCAGAGCAATTCCAAGTGCCTTTGATCGTTCATTTTCTTCAGTGAATCTGTCTGCAATCATCGCCAGACCAGATGTATCGGCGAAAGCTGATCCGACACCCTGGAGACTTCTCGCAAAGAACAACATGCCATAACTTCGTCCACAAGCGAATATCGATGTGGACAGAAACATGATGATCAGCCCGATCATCATAGGGATGTCATATCCTATTCGATCAATCAATGCACCCGAGAAAGGATTTATCATGAGCTGTACTATTGCTTTGGATGCGAAAAGGACCCCAGTTGCAGAGTCTTGTCCTTCATGCGATGCAGGAATAATTTTGGTTGGTATTATTGTTCTATTTCCTTCTTTGATTGGTGCCAAGGTGACTACGTGGTCGTAGCCGGCCTCGCCCCACGCACCTATATATCTTAAATAATCCGGTATAATGGGCACGATTACCATGTATAACATGTTGTCTAGTAGCAACGCTATGGATACTATAACTAAAATGATCTTCCTCTGCGAGGTAGGCTCTTGTATCTTCTCCCATAGTACCTCCCTTACTTCCCTCACCTCCAGATTCACAACAGGAATGACAGAACTGTCGATCTTCTGCCATACCGTCTGTGGTCCCTCCGCCATTTTTGCAATATTACGAGGTCGTTTAAGTCGATTATCTGTTACAGAAGACTATAAACATGTTCGTGATGCTATTATTTTTTGTCTTCTTTCTTCTCGCTGCAATCAGTGATCGCGTCTCGCTCACTCATCATTTGCTACGTCACGGCCCACACCACGACTCTCGAATGGGACTTCGGAACCTGACAACAAACAGAAATGATCATTTAGTTATCATTTCCTTATAAAGTACTCGTATAGGAGAATGCTCACGAGAGCGAGCGGGGTTGTTTCAAAAGGAATTTGAGTCGATCTTTGTTTCTGTAAGTTGGCATGGTTCCTCTATCCCGCGAGATTAACGAACACAACAAGATCTTCCATTTTCAAAGACGATTCAGAGTCCTTTTGAACACAGCACTGGATAAATGAAATAAGATTAAATTGAAACAAAATCTGCAAACCTAATTTGTTTTTAGAATGCTTAGCAATGAACATAGTTATTAAGTTGTTAAAAATATAAATTGATAAAGATATTCATAACACATTTAGTGACTTAATGCTTAATACCTTCATTGTATTTTTTTTCAAAATTAAAAAATCTGCTAAATTTCCCGGGTGGGTTAACCACTTTACTTTGTATCAACCCAATAGACGTTTGTCATACTGGGAGTAAGTTTTTAAAAACAGTTTTTTAAAGTAGATAAGTCATGTATAATAATACTTAAAAAAACTTTGTTAATTAGAATAACCGATGCTCCGATCAGGTGGTAAAGTAAAAATTTGTTACTAACAATATTGAAGTGCACTCGTAGGGCTCTCAAAACACAGACATTCAATTTTATTTTAAAACAGTCCAACATAGTACATCATTTTCGAAGTATATAAAAAAATGTTCAGGGTATACTATGTGCATAGCATCTAAGGTATATGATAA
Source organism: Cecropterus dorantes dorantes (assembly GCA_018249915.1). NCBI lineage: Eukaryota > Metazoa > Arthropoda > Insecta > Lepidoptera > Hesperiidae > Cecropterus > Cecropterus dorantes. Next base: position 13,677 of record DWLI01000335.1, read on the forward strand.
GTAATTCAAAAAAAATCATCAATATAAACAAATGACTGCATAATATTTTAATACCTTTGTAGTAAAGTTTAGTTACATATTTCATTTCATATAAGGCGACCGTCTTGTGAGACGCAACGAAGTTGCTGACAGACGTACCATCTTATAAAGAAAATAATAATATGATATAATCAGTAATAACTTAACGTGACAATCAGAATCGCTCTTGGCAACTATAAATCAATTCTTGCATCTCAGCAGCTTAGAAAACAAGCGTGAATTTACCGAACAAGCCAGTAATTGTAACGACTTGTTTCACCCAAATTCAATTTGCGAGGAGCCGTTACGATCCGCAAAGGGCGACGTCGCCCAAGATTGACGCTTCAATCCAAATGAAAATGGCGTTCCATTCAATCCGTAACTCGATATTTCACCGCCAGTCCTCGTAATGACTTTGTTTGACTTGTATTTTGAAGCTTTTCCTTTACGCTTAGAATGATTTTATTTGTAAAAAAATGTTCAAACGGTTCTATTAACGTTTATATATTTGGACTTTCATTTTTTTTTTTTGTTTCCACAAACACAAAGAATATAGTCACTTAAATCTAGAATAAATACATTGATGAATACTATAGTTATTCTTCATGATTGTTTTCTTTATATTTTAGTGTTTATAATAAATAATCTAGTACCTCATAGTATAATCAACGCCGTATAAGATTCGACCTCTACTGAGGTCGGCCTAAGATGCCTTGCTATCCCTGAGGGCTGTATGGAAACCTTTTGTATATATTTTTTGATCACACCCTTTAAACTAGAACATACCTGCTTGAACCCTAAACTTTGAGACTAGCAAATTATCAATCATAGCACGTATATTACAAATTATAATGCGAATCTAAAAATCAGGGGATTTTACATATTAATCAATTATTTCTCAAGGGTAAAATGCTTTGTATATTTTATATTAAGACCAAATCCTCCGAGGTAATCTTATGAAGCCTTGTAAATCCGCTCCAGAATAATTTAGCTGGGTTCCTTTTTAGGGAGAGTAATCCTCGTACCGCAATAGCAGTTATACACCGACAGCCATGTCACGTAAGACTCTAATGAAATTTATTCATGACACAACAAACAAAATTGAAACAGGAACTATATACAAGTTAGTCTTTAATATTATTTTCAAAAACCATGTCGTTATAATAAGGCGTGATATTTTACTCAACCTCTACGACGAGTAAATACGAAGAAATTCCATTTCGTTTGCAGCAACCTAAATATGAATAAATTTTAATCCCCTATATAGCCCAGTAGGGATGAATTTTTAAAAATTAGATATAAATTCGTACTTCCAGGTTAGTGATATCCAGTGGTCGATATCGAATCAACGTTAAAAATCAATCGAAAATACAGTTAAAAGTTATGAATTTGCAATATATTAGGGGATACTGTACTCTAACCCAAAACCGAAAAACACGACAAGTGGTCTGCGTGACAATAAGTTCAGGGACCAATACAGACTCACCGGTATTAAAGGTGTATGTCAATCAATCAGTAACTAAGTCATTCAATTAGTTTTACTATATAAATGTTACAAGTGAGCATATTAATATAAAAAATAAAATTACAAATAACATCTTCGGAATATCAAAGTTTACGGTAGCAAGCAAGGTTTTTCTATCAAATTAATACAAATATAGGCGAAAAGTTCAAATTTTTTCTACATTTCCAAAAAAGGTTTTTATCGAGCTCGGCGAGTCTGCCCTCGGTGCCCTTAACAAGAGTCCTCGTTAGGGCGGAAAATCTTCAGTAAAGATCGCGGACCGCTCCTGAATACCAATGAGCGAAAACACAATTGAGTTTTTTTAAATGCCATTAGTGAAGGATCCGTACAAGCGTACAATTTATCTTTTTTATATACTTCGTTTAAAATTCGGGTTAGTATAAAGTTCAGAAATAAAAATGAACCTTTTTTTCTATTACTATAGAGCCTGGGAACCTCTTATTTCAGACTTTTAAAAGTAATGTAGATCTCCAACTTTTTGCTTATTCTGAGTATCTGTTTAAAAAGGTTTAATTGTGGTGGTCAAAAAGGCCTTATAAGATTTTATACCCATACGTGCATTCTTACTAGACATTGCAATTGCACTGTATGCAAATTCAGATAGAACTCCAGTCCTACCTTACGATGTCCATCGCTGAAAACTTAGTTGAAATGCCTCGAAGCAAGACATATTTAATGTCTTGCTTTTCTTACCTGCTCAGTCCGAAAACGGCACAAATAATAATAGCTGAAATTTGTTGGCAAATCATATATTTTTAAGGAAATTGCTTATATTCGGGTTGTGTACGCTACGAGCCAACCATGCGAACTGCTCGGGCAATGCCCCACCGCGTGACCACGCGTTTGCTGACGCAGCAATCCTGTATTACTGTATACCTGTAATTACTGTATACCTTTCAAACCGGAATACAGTAGCGCTTAACACTGCTATAAGACAAAAATAGGTGTGGCTAAGATGCCTCGTTGAACCAAAAAAGGTTCCAGCTCCTAGCGCTTATATAACGAAAAGAGTATCAATATTACTAATCTCAATTTCATCGACTTGAATTGATAAAATACGTCTCGGTCGAAACTAATGTAGTGGAGCTTGTTAACAAGTGCGGTAGGGTGGAAAATGTTCTGAAAAATCCGCCCCCGCGCCCTGAATGTCAATGATGCGGGGATTTTAACAACGCACCTCACTAACTACCAAAGGGAGGGTGTAGTACTAAGGGCTCGCGTTTGTTCAAGCATTGCTTGTTAAATTGATGTTCGTTATTTAAAATTGACTTTGTTTTTGTATTGTTTTTGTGTGAATTTATTTAATAACAAGCGGTAAAATGAGATTTATTCTATTGCCTTGTCAATGATCGAAAATGTTTACGAATGGTAATTTGTCAACAAAAAGTACATATGTAGATTGACCGTCATGGCAGAACATATTAATATAACAAAGAAGAAGGAGGAAGAGAAGTTTGTAAAGGTAGATGGAGTTCTGTTACCATCTCATGTAAAAACTGCCATTGAATTCGGATGAAATTCACGCACGCAAGCACGTTAATAATCACCAAATACTTCATCGAATGAAACATAGCCCAATCGGAGGGAGCTGGATGAAGCACTAAATATGTTTTTTTTAGTACTTTAAAATCGCAAACGAGTATCCAATCTAACGCTAGTGGTCACTGTCTAAGTTAAGAAACACTACGAATAAATGTTTCTCCGTTACCAAAGAATACACCGTCAACGCATTATTGTGCCTCTGCTGACGCGGGTCTTATCTCAGATTGAGAGAGTTTCAGGCCAGGATGTGTAGATTTCCTCACGATGTTTTCCTTCATCGTAAAGCAGTGATAATTAACTTCTAATACGCACATAATTTTAGAAAAATGAGTGGTGCATGCCTTGGATTCGAACCTCGGACTTCCGATCAAGAGACGGACTTTCAACCATTCGGGTATCACTGCCAAAGCCTACACGCAATACAATAATACATAATACATTAGCTAACACCACTGCTATAAAGAAATCCCTCAATCACGCATTCCTTAAGTAATTTCCGTAAAATAATAAAATAACATTAACGTGTACAAAGTAAAACCTTGAACTTATACAGCCTGCACTCATCTATTTGGGGAACCACCACTCCGCAGCGGAAGTGTCGCGTGACAACGCCACTTGCTGACCCACTTGGGCTCAGCCCGAGCTTATAGAGCGCCAAAATTTCAACTTACGACTGAGAAATGGAAATATATTTATTAAAATCTTGGTCACATAGTATATAATGTGGGGTTGTTAGTTTGTTTCGCTTTTGTAATAGGATAATCCCTATTGATACATACTAATTATTATTAGTGTATGTATATTATTACTGACCTTTGAAACTAAACTTTGTACATTATTTTCGTATTTTTGTTCCCAAAAAATCTGTTTTAATATAATATATTGCATAGTATATAATATAACATTAAGTATATCCATATCTACGTATATTCATTAATAAATCCTAGACCGAAAACCCTCTTACTTTGAGAGGAGACCCGTGCTCTGCAAGTAGGACAATAATGGGTTGACGATGGCCCTTTTTAAAAAGTGATGTCCAAAAACCTTATAAATGGCACTCAAAATAAATTTGAGTTACAAACGTATTTAAAAAAATTATATGAAACTTTATTTTACGAAAGCCTTTTAAGCTATGTTTGTAAACACTCTCAGACAGATATTATTTATAAGAAAACACTAAACATTCTCATAATAAAAACAATATAAAAAATACAATAAAAAAACATAATAAAAACAATAAACATTCTCCTAATAGTTCAAGACTAATTGGAGAATGTTTATTGTTACCTAAGAACATTTTATACACCGGTAACCAGACACATCTCCCCAAACATCCTCCAACGATTAAACGAACACTCGTGGAGTGTTTGCTCCTCTAATTACGAATCGCACGAGTCCCGGATAACGTTACAAAGGGTACACGGTAAAACTTACACACAAATAATTATAGACATAGATACGAGTAGGTGTTAAAATGCCTCAAAGGCTTCAAAGGTAGTATGCCGGAGTTCTGATCCCACACACGCAACTATAATTTTCCAATGTTATATGCATATTGAAATAATAATTTATCTCATTGTGATTTGTAATGAATTATTATTTATTTTACGCTGAAGGTATTATGTTTTATGGCTAAAAGATTTCTTTACTAAAAGCCAAAAGATCTTTATTAGGCAAAAATATCTCAAAGATATATAAAGTCTACCAATAAGCAACTAGCCTTAATCCTTCTCAGTCTAAGAGGGGACCGATACCCAGCTGTAGGACAAAAATGAATTTATAATAAAACTGTCTACTGTAAATGAGTTATCAATTCCGACGGCACGTATTCTCGTGCTATACTTGATATAATACATCATATAAATTATTTTCTGTTAGCATGAAAATAAATTTCCATTCTAATAATTCTAAACTACATTCCAAATAATTCCAAGTTTCCTAAATATGAAAACAAAATACATTTTTAATAAGTACTTATTATCGATTGATTCAATTTGATAATGGGACGATAAATATTTTGAAACATTTACTCTTCGCAAAAACGTTTGGATAAAATATTATCCTTTTAGCGTCGTAGAAAAAGTACGAGACGTGAATGAAATTTGTAATTACGATCCCCGGGACCCCTAACGGGATTATATTGAAGGTAAACAGTCGTATTAAAACGAAATGAAATTGCAATTTCTATGGGAGCGGTGCCCCCTGCTGAGCACGCCTGCAGGACGAAGTGGTACTCAAAACCTTTCCAAATTGATAACTATGATATTTTTGTAAAACTAACAGTGTCTCGCGGTTTCAAAACATACATTAGAATCATTGTAACTTTAGATAGAGTAAACGGATTTTAATGAAAGATGACTAAGTATTACCTCTGGAACCTAGAAAATGTAGTGTGCAATTTTTACGTATAGTAGGTAAATATTGTAAACTAGATTTTTCCCGCGACTCCGCCTGCTTCGGTCACGTTGGCTACGGCAATGAGTATTCCATGTGTTAATCCAGTTAAAAAACTATCTATGCGCCAATTCTTATCGAAATCCGGTCTGTAGTTTTTGCGTGACAGAGGTACACATACCTGCGCACAAACTTCAGCAATTATAATATAAATAAGATATATTTTCCATCCTTTAAATTTAATTCAATAGTTTTGAAAGAAGTTTTTTTTATTATGTCCCCCATCCCCAAACTACGAGTATTTTCAGACAGTCAGACAAGTTTTGTTTAATATTGTAGCATACAGAATTGCAGTTAATATAATAGAAATATAGATAACAGTTTGAATACGATTATATAAACGAATAAAATACTTAGATTCAGTTAAACTAAGCGTAAACGAGTAGTTCCGTTAAAACAAATAAAATGTATATGTCAAACAAACTGATATTGTGAAATTATACCACAAGAAGATATATTTTTATAAGAAGTACACCATAAGAGTGGAAAATATATTAGTGATCAGTAGATAACGAAGTCCTAAGACAGAAAAAAATTACATTTTACAAAATATTTCTGGTAGCAAAATAAAGTCTAAATTAGATTTTACTATTCCAAGTTGTCGTGTAGGTGTGCAGGCGGCGTCTTCAAAAGCCAGGTGAGGGCGAGGTGGCTCGGAGGGCCAACATCGTCCCTGGGGAGGGGAGTTGACCTCAGCTGGAGCTTTTATCAACCTTATTTGTACAGCGATAAAGCTTAAAATTCGATTCTGTCAGTCCGAAAGCTAACAGCCCTATTCCTATAGTAGTAAAGTTGAATATGAAGATAAAAATTTAAGTAATACACTAACTTTGTTCTGATTTTTTTATATTCGTCTGAGGCACACGTCAGACGGCTTTACGGCGTTATTTTGATATTTAATTTTACTTGACGACGTTATTTGGATACTTGCAAAGCGCAATTATGTGAAGTAAATTTTGCACAATTTAACAGTTACTATTTTTGACATGTTTTCATAGGGGTGTTTTCTGCAAGGTATTTAAATGCCAGCGTAGTCCCGTCACCTTGTCCTAGATTTTAAGCACCCTATATGCCTGAGAGTTTTTATAACTCCTCTGGGCATGGTGACCGCCTATGGCTTAACTCTTTGCGATCTAAGTTCAAATCCATGTCCAATAGTGGAACGCTAATGAGATGATAATAAAAAAGAAAAAAAAAACTTAAAATAAAAGTATAGTTTATCTACTAGTCAAGATAATCAAGTATTGTTTTCCAATATTTTACTATAAAATCAGAATAGCAGCTGTATATTCTCGAAATTTCTCGCACAATCTTAATTGGGATATCGCAGTAGCGTCCAAGCGGGAGCCTGGACAGCGGGGATATTCGGGTTAAAATCACAAACCCGTAAATATGTACGTGCTTCCACCTAAATTACCTTGCTCGTCTAGTCGCTGTACTGAATAGTATAACCGAGAAACACGATCTTCCTACGTTAATTATCTCGCTCGGTTAACCTCGGCGTGTCTCATCCTTAAAAGCTTATAAAGAAAATTATAAAGCCGAGGGAGCGTCAAAGCACGAAAGCCCAGCAGGATGCCTGTGAGCGCGACCACTGCTGGTGACGACGTCCCACTGCGCCAGATTGCATGTCAACCGTAGCTACGGATTTAATTATATTTTGCTTTTATTGCTATCATATTGCTAAAATTGAGTTGCTTCTATCACACTTGATCCTATATTTTGCGGCGTGGATAAATTATTATGTAAACTGGTTGACAGACATGTACCCCCGGAATATTTGTTTGTTTGTATGTGATTCCATTTATTTGGTATGCGCTATAGCCCCAACGGATAGGCGGAATGTGACATATGACATATCATTAAACACCTAAGAAGCGTACAATGAATATTTTAAAAAAAGATGTATTTTTTTCTTAATCTAGGTTCTTATTGATTATTAACTTATATATTAACTTATATATTATTGAAAATATACGTTCCCGCTAAGGGTAACAGAAGTATGACGACTTCTCGTCGTGATAGACCTGTATGTGATAGATTATAAGTGGGACGTAAATTATATTTAGGATTAGTTTAAGATATTTGTGCCGTTTGATACTTAAAGTCGAATACTCGAAAGCTCGTCAATAACTTGAAAAAGGAAATTTTAAAACAAAAAAGATGCTAAACTCTTATTATTTTGCCTATCCCTCGATAGATGATATCATATTAAGAAATGCAGTGACCATAAAACAGATGGTATATTCGCTAAAAATAAAAATAACATTGAATTCCACATGCACTTTCTAGTGCTAAAATAACTTCTTCACCCCCTCTTGCCACCCTCAGCGCTGGCGGCGATAGGGCACGGTGGAGGGCCGCTTGACCTTTGTCTGTTCTCCGCTAGAGGGCGCTTTCAAGAGTGCTTATAGCTTTTCTGATCCACGTACGCTGTTTCAAAATTCAATGCAGCGATTTTGTGTTGGAAAGGGATTTTTGAAGTTTTGTTGAGATGAAAGGTAATTTAAATAAATGGTTAGAATTTTTATCTATTGAATTGTGGTATGCGAATAGGTATAAATATGTTTTTTTGTAAGATTGAAGTGACAAGCGAATACACATTTGTGTGGTCACTGATACCTATAGACAATTGTAGCCAACCCCATATAGAAGCGGAGTTCTCCCTGAAGCCGATTGCAGATGCTTGCAAATCTGGGGGATTAAGATGGCCGCCTTAAACGTAAATCAACCGGCACCTACACCACTCTTCAGATACGCAGAACTGTTTAACACTAGAAATAGTTGTGGCCCCGTTTGAATCCTATTTGTTGTTTGTTATACCTAGTTAAGTAGATTTCCCATTTTTCGTATTATACCTACTTTATAAATTCAGCGCATACTAAAGTTAATAATATTAACAGTAATGTACTGTAATGTATGTAAGGATACATAATCCATACTGTATGTTAGCGATTAATTTTTTATTAACATAATTGTAAATAATTTATGATATATATATAAATATAAATGAAGTGCATTTTAATAGGAAACGCTGTACTTTTTCGATACATATATAACTGTCAGTGCTACAACTCGGAGCAAAAACGTCAAAGAGAAACAAAACGAAATTGGTTTTGTGTACTTTCCATTTCAAGGGGAGAATGGGCAAAACTGGATTATATCGCCGGCGTCCCTCGGGGCCGAGGGGAGGTTGGGGACAAAGGCACCGCGAGGAAAGTTGGCAAAGTCAACAGTAATCCCATCTGAATGTTTGCGCCGTTGTCTTGACAAGTACGCTTATCCACACTCACTGATAAAAAGACGGAGAATGGTGGTTTCATGTTATCTCACAAATCCTGTAAGTTGCGACGTCAATTGGTCAGATTGATAGCTTCAATATAGTCGTATCGCGAAAATGGAGATAGCCAAACGTTTAACAATAAATTATTTCGTTTTCAAAATTATAGAGTGAATAATTCAAACATTCATAGATTCATAGATATATTTAAAATTGTATTCCTAGGTATGTATATTTTTTATTTTTTCACTCGTTAACGATCGATGTCTGTGGTAATTAGGTACATATTTCAATTAAATATCATTTATTTTCCATAATTGAAGATGGTAGAACCATGTGGTTCAACTCTGACGGCACAATCCCCACATCTATTTCTGCCTTAACACACTAGGATAGCTAACGTACTGTCAGGTGGGATGCATTTT
>DWLI01000336.1:0-22919 GCA_018249915.1 Cecropterus dorantes dorantes
CTTATTTCTAGCGTGTAGCAGTCGTCGAGTTTCGATTGAAGGGTTTGGTTGCCGGCTCACTTAAATATGAGATGACTATATAGTCCAGTCAAATAAGGTCTGAAATCAAAAGTTGACACTCTTGCATTTTTGATATAATGTTGTAGTTTGAAAGTGGTAGAACTGTTTGTGCTTCAACTCCGGAAGCACCACCGCCACACTTATTTCTGCCTTATAACAGCAGTGTTATCCGCTGCTGTGTTCTACTGACTACGTATAGATTCTCAGGAGCAACAACGCATCCGTGATTCACTTCATATAGAACCACCGCTGTCTCTGGGCAGCAATGGCCACTTACCCTCAGGTACGACAGTTATCCCTACAATCATGCAGTAATCATCGTTTGCTTCTCCGGATATATAGGTTTACAAAAAGTGTTTTTATTTTTTTATTTTATTAAATTAGTGAAACGTATTTAATCTTACATGTTTAATGTATATGAATAATTATAAATTAATAAGTTTATTTTTATGTTTTCTTTTAAATAAAACTAGACTAACTTACTTTGCCGAATGTGAGTACTAAACGTACTGGTTACGCCATCTAGCGGCGAGTAGCGGTACTAAAACTCTGTAATAGTCCGCGTCTATTTATGTGCTTAAGTGTAGAGGGCGGTTTTGTTACTTGTATTGCGCAAATATATTTAATTCATAATATTTCTCTCCAATATTGTCAAAAGTTGATAAGTACATTAATTTTAATGTTTATTTACGAGGTTCTTGTAGTAGGTTGAGTCTGGCTCAGTACCGCTATGTACGTTAGTTTAGACTATTTGATACTAGATGGCGGGATGTGTTTAATGTTTAGATAATTTATACATATTTATCATATCTGTTCGCGTAATTATAGTTTTATATGATTATAGTATTGTAGGGAATAATAAATATTTATAAAATAATGCATAATGTATTAAGTTCAATTCAATTACAGCTTAGAATAATATCAAAGTTATTTTTAAGGAACGTTTGTTGATCGACGACCCGCTTGGCGGAGCGGTCGCCATTCCCGTCAGTCACGCAGTGAATTTCGGGTTCGATCCCGGGTCAGACACGAATGATGTAATAATATTTATGTTTTGTTTGCGTATTCGCCGTTGTGTTTACATTGCGCTCACGAAGCAAAAGAAAAATAGCTTTATTTATTCATTTAGACTTAAATTAGTGAATTATATTGTCGGTTTTACGTTATCTGCATAATCATGATATCTAAATTGCTGATTGCTACACGTGAATGCAAAGGTTTCCGGGTCAATTTAGCGATATTTTCACTGATTAAACAATATTATATTATTATATTGTTTAAACAGATTTTTTTTTAAATATTTAAACCTAACAATAAGGCATATTTAAACAATAATAAAAATAATGGAAAATCAACAGGTATTGTACATTTTTTAATTAAATTGTATTAGAACTTAGAAGTAACAGGCAGTACTGTCCAAGTGGTCTTCGTCGCATATAAATCTAAGAATCCCAACATACAATTGAAATTGTACCCGACATTGCCAAAATATGTATACATTTGGTAAGTTTGAGGACTAAGATAAAACTCAATGTGGAATTGTCTCTATCTATTCTTAATATCTTTAATGTGTGGGTATACTTCAAATCAGCACACAACAGCGTTTAACACTGTACTTCTAAGATAGAAATAGTGGTGGCGGCGGAGTCTCAGGAGTTACAAAGGGTTACTTAATATAAATAAACACTTATCTTAAAAACAATATAAAGCATTCGTACAAATCGAACCCTAAAGGGTTTGTGACGGGTGTCGATAACGCTGGGGTCCGATTTCACTGAAATAGATGTTGCGTTCCTACAAATCGAACCCTAAAGGATTTGTGACGGATGTCGATAACGCCGGGATCTAATATCACTGAAATAGATGTAGCGTTCCTACAAATCGAACCCTAAAGGGTTTGTGACGGGTGTGGAGAACTTCGAGGATTTACATCTATATCTTAAACTACTTGTACCAGTTACTTTTTTTACACATACACACACAGTATTAAACAAACTCCAACACTGGTAATACATAAGCAACAATAAGTGGAACGAAGTCAACGTCGGACAGGTCGCCGACCTCGCCCCGGGATGTGGGTGTTTTCGTATAAGGAAGTGGGCAAAAACTAGACAGTGGGACCCCATCGCTTTGCGATTTCGGGGCCATCGAATACGCGAGGTGGCCTCGGTATAGTCTTGAATATTGTATTGAATATGAATTGACGTATGTATGACGTTACGGAGCGATCACCGTACTGGTCTGACACGCAGTGGGTCCTAAGTTCGAACCCCGGCCAGCCAGACATCTGAATGATGAGTTTAGATATCTATTCTGGGTCTGGGTGTGTAATCGTCGTTGTGTGTCCATGGCACCCATGACACAGGAGAAAAATCCTAGCGTGGGGATATGAGTGTAGAAAGCGTTTATGTTTAAAGCATTTATGTTTACCGTATTGAAATTGTTAAATTGTAAGGCTAAATTTTATGTAGGTAATTAAAACTAGATAAAACGATGCGTTGATGCTTTCTAGCTAGCAATTTTCAATTTTGATTGAAGGCATGCCGCATGACAAATATAATATAATTGCAAGAAATGTGTAACTACAAAAAGTGTAACTTAACGTTTTATAATTGCAATAAAATAAGACCTACATTCGAATAATAAATGATTTTTGACGGTTATTATCTATTTTATTCTCGACTATATATGTATATGCCATTTCGGTCATGTTTTCGTTTGATAAAACAAAAATAACATTTTTGACACAACACAAACTTAAAGCTCTTTAAAAGCTCCCAAAAGCCCTTTACGGCACGGCAAGATAAAATTTTAACGTTGTATTTAATTTAATCCTCGCGAGAAATTCATGCAAAATAATCTGCCTCTGAAGCCTGGAACGCAACGGCGTTTTTGATATTTCAACTCCGTTGGGTCCATGTTGTAAACAAAAAACGAGAACGTAAATTTTTTAAAATTAAAAATTGTACGATTAAATATGTTGTACATAGTTATAATTTGATTAAATTACGAAATTGGTTAAATGTAAATCTTACGCTTTACAAAGTACATTTTATTTATTTGTCTCCTAAGAGGGTTAAATGAAAATTCAACTTCCCTCCATCCCTAAGATGATATTTTTTCAATCTGGTCCCTGAGGGGCTCTAAACGCAAAGTAATCTGTATTTTGCAATACAAGTATTAGTTTAGACCCAACACAACGAGTTTTGTTGGTAGCGATCGCGATATCTACCCCTTACAACATTTTTTTACCTTGCTCCCTCTTAAGGGGCTCTAAAGAAAAGTCTCCAACACTCAATACTGTATCAATGCTGTATTGCAATGTACGGAGTGCCCAACAAGTTGTGTTGTTCGCGATCGCGTGCACCCGGCGGCGGTGGCTCGCACGCTTCGCCGCAGACTCCGGTGAGTCACGCCGGTGGGCGTGCGTTTCCACTGTTGCACGAACTCGCGTGATGATTGACGGAGCTGCGGGGCATGCTATCTGCATCACTGTAGCTTGCTTCTTAGAACAGTTGATAGAGCTACATCTAAGGTTTTGAATGGTGGTATTTCGACTGACCAGAGGAACGATCACTATGTCTATTTCTTACGTGCAGCAGATCTGTGTTAAGGTTGTGGATTCTGACTAACTGATATTACTCAGTGACAACGCATCTGTGACCTGTCTCGGGTAGAAACTATCCTTATTCTACATTGACTTTGTTACGGATGGACCACTTACAATCAGATGAATTGCACGTTCGTTTGTCACTTTAATCGTATAAAAACCATCCAACCGACTGTGCGGTTTTTTATCGTATTTTACCCCCCTAGAGGATAATTTTTCAAAATGTAGTAACATTCCTGGTAGATGTAGATCACTACATTATTTATGGAACTCGTGTGCGAAAATTCGTACTTCTAGAAATCCCATGGGTTTTAAGAGACCGATAAAATAAAACGATAGCAGTGAAATACTACCAAAGTCACTTTTATCGTTTTATTAAGTCGACTCAGTTGTTTTACATGGAATATTTAGGACAGCCTGCGTGGCGGAGCGGTCGACCGACTAATTTGCTACGTTGTGTGTTCCGGGTTCGATCCTTGACGAGGCAGATATTTAAATGATGAATTTGGATTTCTGTTCTTGGTCTGGGTGTTTGAGTTAATTCAAAGTAGCTCGCATGTGTTTTTGTTATACTTTTTAAATGAAACATTCGTTATGTATTTTTACATCCTACGATACAGGGAAAAATCTAGAGTGGGGTTATGAGTGTAATAAGTAATGGTGGGTTGATTGTTACTTACATACTATAAATTAAAAAATATTTTAAAGATTAAAAATTATATTTACTTGATTACTTAAAAATCACCAGGCTTCAATAACAATGGACACGCGTTCAATCGTCACGGTCACGTGGCTTTGGGGGGGGGGCACACTTACCTAACCTCCATGCTTTCTGTTCCGTTTAGCTATGAAATAATTGCATCAATACAATATTTTGCTACTACATTGTATGCACAAGTAGTACAAATGTATTATTGTTCAAAATAGCTAAGCGAGCGTTTAATTAGAACTGCCTATACGATGTAATCATAATATTCGATTTCTATTAATATTTGGTTAATTTGATGTGATATGCCAAGAAACGAATGGAAAAGATGTTTGTTTAAAGGTATTATTGCTGAATCCATCCATCTAACCGATAGCATTTTGATCCATAGTTAGCGCATCTGTCATAATGAAATAAGGTCTCGTAATGAAAAAGGTCTATACTAAATAAAGATATATACATATATATACATATCATTTCATTACTTCGTATACAATCTTCTCCAACGCCATATTGCACGCGATAAACGTTCAATATGGTGTTCGAAAAATTCGAGGTGATATTCATACTTGGCCCTATGTAGTATTATGTAATGTTAAGATGGGGTTATTTATTGAATTGGGAGTCTATTATGTTATTTCTTTTTATTTAATTGGGAGTCTATTTGGTAACGTCGTCTACGGTCCGTATGAAGTGAATATGAGACAAGCGAATTGTCAACCTTGATGCGCTGACTAATCTGACCATTTAAGGTGTAATAACCTTTTGTTTGTTGCTGATAGGCCGGTGGGTAAGAGTTTTTATTCTGCCACCGAGAGATGTAAGATTCGGATACCAGGTAGAACTGGATAATTGTAACTATATATTTTGGTATGTTATGTTATTCGCCCAGCTCCGTCTGCATCGGTCACGTCTATCACGGTAATGAATATCCTTTTTGTTTGTTAATACCTAATTTACGACCTATCATTAACTATCCATGTACCTACCAAATTTTCGTAAACGATCTGTCGTTCAATTCTATCATTACAAACTTTCGCGTTTATAATATTAGTATATTATTATGGTATTTATTATATAGAACACTAGGTGTGCTACGCGGTCTCATCTGCTACTAAATTAGAAAAAGAAACAATCAAACATAGCGTGATGTTATATAGCCTATAATCTTCCTCAATGGATGGACACAAAAATTATTCAATTCGAACCAGAAGATCCTGAGATTAGCGCGTTCAACTAAACAAACTCTACTGCTTTATAATATTAGTATAGATGATTATATACCTATAACGCAAGTTTAATAAAATCTAAGTTAACTTTAAAATAAAACGACAAACATCATAACAACATTAGGTTTATTTGCATTTTGGGCCCCCTAAATAGAACCAGATTCTCGTCTACCTGCTGCGTGTTTTAAAGACAGGTGCGTAAACACCTGATGGGTTAAAATTTGACCCGTTGCGATTTCATATGTTTTTAATAATATAGGACTAGAGAAATATTTACCTGCAAATATTCGCTATACAGGCAGTGAGAATACGTTTTTTAACACCTATTTGTAACAGCACATCGCGAAGTTTGTTTTAAAAATCGTCGAGTCGCCACCAAAAGAAGACGGGAGCGACCTTGTTTCTCCAAGCACATCGTTTACTTGGTAAACACTGTCAAACGCACGATTTTCAGCTTATCTGCATATCACGTGTGGACTTTTCTTTCTTACCCCCTTCCCCCCCTCTCCCCGAAGGCTGATAACCGGCGCGGCGCGGGCGCAACCGACGTTACCACCTCAGTCGCGTCGCTGATGCCGTCCGGTGCGGACGTGTCGCTGCCACACGGATTTCCATAAACATCTCAGTGAAGTGATACATTGGATTCGTGTGATGTGAATGTGCCTCAACAGTGCTCCACACAACAGTTTTGATGTGACCATAACGCTGTGTCGACCCGTGCATCGAACGACAACGGTACCGTTGCGTCTCGCTTCGCCGATTCGGTTAATAACTTGTGGATCTACAGTGACTGTGTAATAGTGCCTTGCTAAGATTTAATACCGTGGAAAGGTCACTTACCTTGATCGGGTAGTGTATTGAAGGATTTTCGCTTCGCCAATATTCTTATGTTTTCGCCACCTCGATGTCCGTTTACATCTTGATTCGTTTTTCTTGTGTGAAAATTGTCTATCGTGCCAGTTCATTGTTCTAGCGTCGAGCTCAATTACTCGTCTATAATCTCCTGTGTCGATAGTTTTTTTTCTTGTTATCGGCTCACAAAGCGTACTGTGAGATTTGAGTCATACACTAATCTTGTTTCGTGTGTAAGTTACTAGGAATCCATGTTTATTGAAGGTTCGATAAATCAGAAATAGCTGCACCGCGACGACTCTGTATTGGTTTGTTTTTCTTTCGATCATTAGCGCTATTATATTTCGTGTGATACATTTGCTATCTGTTCCTAGAAGATGTTAAGACGAACATTGAAATCTAGTTTAAGATCGCACGGTGGTGAGACATTTGATTTGTGTATGCGAATTCGATAAAAGGAAACTGGTACCGTTCAGTCTTATTTACTAAAGCGTTCACAATTTAATTCTTAGTCTAGAACTAAGCAAGAGTACAAATATTGGACGATGCAATAGAGATTCATCTTACGAGTCTAGGAATATTGATCGATGCAGTTTTTTCTTTGCTTTACGCTTGAAAGATTATAGTTTGTTCGTTGGAAGGTTGTGTTTCGGCCGAGTGAAACTGTGGCAATTGGACCTTGGTATCCGGAGTTTCGACACCGGCCACTGCGATTGTATGCGCTCCATTGTTACTTAGGATAACTTGGTGTTGTCGACACAGTCACCCTATTTCCTACAAACCCCTCAATGTAATCAAAACTGCATCACTTTTGGTGATTCTCTTCAAGGTTGGGATTATATCGCACGGTAAAAATAAAAGGGAAATGATCGTCCAATGTGAAAATTTGCTCTTACCGTGCTTTATATGAATATCTGATCTCTTTTACTGTTTTGGTTAACATCCTACCAACTTAATTTAAATATTTTGCTGCATTTAGTTTGTATACAAGAATTTTAGTGAAATTCTCGTAAAAGCTACTGCATCCCGGTAGGCTTAACGCAATATCACATAAATTGCAGGTAAGCCACTGTTTACACCGCACCCATGGGTTTTACGTCTAATGGCTATTACATTGTTGCCATAGCAAGTGAACAAGTTTAAACGTCTACTAATCGCCCCCATACGACCTCGTGGGATTTACGCTAATGGCTAAGACAATTTATGAAATTACACAAATGAATTTAGGAGGAAATAATTTATTATGTAACCTTTTAATTTAGATTCTCTTACATACACATTAGCTATAGTATCCTGTAATTATTCTGATTTTTATTATAATTAAAATAATACTTAATAGGTAAACTTTCATATATCCTAGCCTACAGATTCACAGAGAAATTGTTATTTAATTTAATGCCTTCTTTGCGTTGAGGGGGCGTATGAACGTATAAAAAAAAATATGCTAAATGTTATATAAAAATTCCAAACCAATCTAATGACTTATGCGGATATATACATACAGAGGATAGATATTTACTTATAAAAATATTAAGAGTAAGAAACACTAATTAATTACGTTCTTGTAACTCACAATTTTTTCGTATTGCATTATTTTTATTACAATCATCGCCAACTCACTCGAATTTCACAAACGTTCCTCAACTTTCTGCACTGAAACTAATTTATCAACTCAATTGTAATGCAAAAGGCGTATTTGTTCCTACAGCTGTTATCAAAACACGAGCGCGTGACTCATTTTTGAAATAGTCTTATTGTTCTTTAGTTTCGTAATTTTTACTCGATGAAAACAATTCAGGGTTTATTTTGTGTAAACTAACTGTTGCTACAGTCGATATGCTAAGTCGAGACACTAACCTGCTTTGATGGTCACCTATACAGATGAGACACCGTGTATAAAAGAAATTTCAGTGTAAACATTAGTTTCCGTTCGCGGATTAGTGGCGCCCGAACCTAATTTCACATCATCACGAGGTTCGTTTGAGCGTGATAGGCCAACGGCATTGTGTTTCTATTCACTCTTTTGTCGTCTCGTTTCCGTTCCGTTTCCACTGACACTCACAAACGGATTTTTAATTTAACTTAACCTGTAATAGATTATCGTGATGTTTCGTTTGTATTCATTAAAACTTTTAAATGTTGCATACGTTTTACTTCACGTCAATCCTAAACATCTTTATTGAATGTGCAGTGCTATTTTACAACATACTTAGGACATTTAACGTAAACTGTTTCAATCTCATGCTTTCTCCCGAAAGTAACAGAGTATACATTGGCTTGGTCATATAGTACCTGTTCAATTGTGTTCGCCACTTATGTTGTTATCGCATCGTTACACCCGTTATCAGTGTCTTTGTGGTGATAGCGCTTGATAATGATAACGGAACATGTCTCTCGGTGATGTCACCGTCTATTGTTATGCTAACGTTGGCTTTTGTGTTTTAAGCCGTTTTCATTTTTGCCTGGATCGCCATGGATTTGAGTCTCATTTTATTTGTTTTATAAATGTGCTGTATTTGTTAAATGTGACACAGTTATAAACATAGCGAAATAAAAATAATTTTAGAATAAATGATCTACATTTTATGATGTAGAAATCTAATAAGAAAGGATTTTTTTGACATTTAACCCTTTACTTTGACTGTTACCCCTTAGGGGTGGGTGTTGCAATAGAGGTTAAATACTGGCATTATTTTGCATAGATAGCGTCAGTTGCAGACAAAATCTATTTTATAATTGTATCTATAATCTATAAGTAAAATATTTTTCTAATACCCGTCGCAATACTCAAATATCAAACGCTATTCACACGTGAGTTTTATCAATCACAACATAATCAGGTCAATCGTATCGTACTGAGTTGTAATTATCAGAATCTGGCCGTGGATAATACGTGAAATATTTCAAATTTTAACCTTCCATTAGTTCAATATTAAGCCCACTTATCGTGTTCAACGGTTGTTTAACCACCGAATTTAATGTTAATAGCGTCCTTATAAAAACCAGTACGGCTAAATAGTATCAGATGTAGTGTGACAGCTGTCAGCTGATCGCCCTCGCTCGCGCTGAGGTCGAACCGACCTTAGCACCGATAACGAGGCCCGAGATTCAATACTAGCCACACTAAACGATTCGATTGGATTCAATATTATCCTTACGTTTTATTGACTATAATTGTTCGAATGTTTGTTGTTTGTTGATCGGGAATTGGTTGTTGCATTGTAAATACTATGTATGTCAACGACTGTTGTTGTAAGTGATAATTCAGTAATTCAGGTTGTGTTATCAATTTTAATTAATCTTTCTTAAATATCATGAATAGTGATTAATTCTCGTAAACCGTTTATAACGATCTATGTTATTACAATAGGAAATGTGTCTAACGTTGTAAAAATATAAGTAAGATTCGTTAAACATGGATCCGGCATTTCATATAAGATATGTAGTTTATAGGTTGCATAGGTTTTATTGCAGACAGTATTTTCCTAAATATTAACTCTCATTTAGATTTAAATTATGCATCAAGGAGCAAAGGCAGATTCACAAAGAAGAATGTTTCAAAGCCGGCACAGCTATCCTCCTAAAGTTACAAACGTGATTTTAATTTACAAGCTCGTCTACATTAAGAAAGAAAAAAGATGTTACTTCAAAGGAAACATTACCTTGAACTACAATAACATCGAGCGCCAAGTTACCGTCACGATTTGCGTTTTCTCATTAGCACTTGAAGGTATTCTCTTATGCAAAGGCAATGCCAAGGTTTCGTCTCCGAATACGGTGCTACGTACTACATTTCTCGATAAAGTTAATTAGGTTTATGTTACAAACATTTTACATTAATTTTATTTTTAACACCTGATAAAGTTATGAAATTATCTTCATCGTTATGTGTCTCTAATTCATGTAACATATTTTTGACAAAATTCAAATTATGCTTGTTTCAAAATTTTTTTGTTTTAGATAAAGCATTGTTATATCGTATCTTGTTTAAGTTAGTTTGAGAATATAAATTTCTTTTGTGAGCTAGAATGACGGATGTCCTTTATATGAACGTCATACAATCATTTGGAAGATGTCATGCCGATCACAGTAATTTAAAATGAACGTCAATGAGTCAGCCGGTTGATCAGGCGTACGTCTGGTCCGGTCACTTGAACCTTCAACGATTGCATTGCAATAATTTCGTCTGCCTTGCACTTAATATGGGGAAAATGTTATCGTACTAGTTTCGTTTGTTATGTGCCTACATAGCCTACTGCCTTATTGATGTTGATGTTGATGATTACCGATCCGGTAGATTAGAAATATTTGCCAGGTGTAGAATCAGTGTAGCTCGACCGGGGGGTGTGACTCTCCGGTCGAGCTACCCTAGTCAGCCTATTTTTAGCGTGAAACAGATCTTGCGTTTCTACTAGGGTGTGGATGCCGGTTCATTTATATATAAGGCGACCATCTTAATTCTCGGGAGTGGCAACGCATCTGTGATCGACTTCAGATAAGACTCCTGTATTATATGAAGTTGCTTCCTGATGTCCATGAGCCGCAGCAATCACTCACCATCAAGTGGAACGTACGCGCGTTTGCCACTTTAACTTGATAAAAAACTGGCATTACCGTTAACGTCTCTGAAGGCATGTACAAATACATTTGATTAGTAATACACCGCCTGACACCTACAAATGCCATGTTCTTGTGATTTCCAAACGTTCTTACATCTGTTGATGTGTACACATGATCAAATCTACAATCATTTTACCGCTGAATCATCGCATTGAGTAATGTTTGCTGTCTAATTTACTTGAGCCACTACGGAAAAGCCTTCGTGTGTTTTTATTTATATTACTCAATTCTAATTACCTGTTGCTCGGTTCATGTTATATATAAATCTTTGAATAAATCAGTTTAAATTAATTAAATCAGTTAGTTAGCAACACGGAACCGTTTTGCTAACTTACAAACGTATTTTCTTCTTTTTTTTGTTTACTTAATCCGTCTTAAATACGCCTAAAATTATATTAATATTAGCTCTATATCTGCAGTCTCTACAACTACAGTTAATGTCTCTTAACTAATAACGTTATCTTATGACTTTTATGTGCCCAATGTTTTATTCTTTATGTACATTCTTAATAACGATCGTATGTTTGATATTGTTAATATTGTTATAATCATCGTTACCTCCACCATTAAGTCTAACCACTGTTTTTAGTCTCAAACTGCAAACTCAATAACTACTTGGATATAACTCTTTTGATCAAATATCACCTATCGATTTTGCAATTACATACGACGCGACGACGTCGATTACAGTTACATTTTTAATATGTTTATAATACACGTTAACAATGTCTGTAATATCCATGACGTAAGTTCTTAAATTATACCAGTGTACTGTATTGTGTATATACGGAGCTCGTTAAGTTAAACGCGAACCAAAAACCGCTACAATTGTGCATTCGCCGTCCAAGGTGAGGCAATGATCATTGTCTGGCTTCACCTTGATGCCTGCAATTATAAACGTATTTTGTACTGCACTTGTTGGACTTGAAGCGAACGAATCATTTTTTGTATCCACAACGCGATATCGCACTGATTGCAGTTTAAAAGTTTCAGTAGATTTCAAATGTATTCTTCAACGTTATCAATTTCTACCCATATTAAGTTTTTTCCAATATCCTCAGTAAAAAATAATTGAAATAGACAAATTGGAAATCTAATACGATAAAACAAAGACATCGCACTTGCTCCTATATTTATCATTATAAATTTATGTATTCTCTACATAATCGTCCGTCCCCATAATCTCTGTAACCTTATCTTAAAGTGTGTATTCGAAAATCTTTTTACCATTTGAAATATTTCGGTTATCTTTTAAGCTTTATCTGAACAGAAATTTTTCAAGACCAAAAAACTACGTCGATTTGATATTATCTCCAAAGCACCGCAAAATACCTCACGAGTCATTGTCATTCATTTATTCACTCATTTTAACTCCACTAGCGCTCGCGTGAAGATTGTAAATGAAGCTTTCGGAAAAATTTTACATACCTACTTTAGAGAATTCTAGTGGACTATTTTACAAATTTTGTTATTGCTTTTTGCACTCTTCACATTATGGATTATGACTCAGATCAAAAAACGTATTATACAATTTAAATAACCGTCATTCATTCACATTATTCTATATTAATTTATAACCTCTTTATTCTTTAGTAGTAAAATAAATTTGCCTCTGTTAAGGTTGCGTTTTCCATTGCCATTTTAAATTTCTGCACCAAAAACATGCTTGTTTGCATTTTAATTATTTCTTAAGTCAGCATTTTTTACGTCAACCCTATTTGTATATTCCATACTTTCATTAATTTTCCTTGAATTGAAACTAAAACAATATGTTACATCAGTATCAACGTCGTTTATTGCCATCTTATCGCCGCAGTGTTTGAGTTTTATCTGATAACTGATAACGAATCGATGTACACCTTTCCAATCTTTGGAAATACGATGCGGATATTTATGCTAAGTGTTAAAACTGGCTCCTTTTATAATTTATTCAGTGTCCAATGCGCCATGCAAGTCCTCCATTTGTATTTAAATTTGTCACAAAATTGTGACATACACATTATTATGTGTATGTCACATGTTGTGTGTAACATTCATTCATACATTGATTCAACATTTGTACATCTAAATAAATAGTATTTGTTTAAATGTATGTAATATATGAATAAGAGTTGTAATTCAAATCGAAGATTATACTTTTTGTATTGATATCGTTCGACGTCAATGAAATTAAATAGCTTTGACATCTGTGGAAAATCAGTAAGTTGCATCGAAGTGACTTTCACTTATAATTCAGAAATCATGTTTATCTTGAAAGTTTTATGCCATGGGTTCCGGTCGTTAAGAAGTCGACTCACGGGGTTATTGTCATCCATCTCTTTCTAGTAGAATACACCTGATATGGGAGTGAGAGAGACGTTTAGTATAAAAACTTTCTTATCTACGGCAACGGTGACTTCTTATACTTGATAGTACCTATTTAATTTGCAGCGTAAAATTAAAAAGTAACTCGATTTCTCTTCTAGTTTAAGCTCGAAAGTTACTTGTTTATAGATTTTTTGCAGAGCGCTCATTTAAATTTTAATTGCACTTGCATTCAACCTACATTCAAAACTTGTTACTATGCTTTTAACTTCGTAATAAAATTTATTATCTTTATTAGTATAAGGATTGGCGTCCGTTTGTGCGAATGATAAGCAACTAGGTGAAACTAAAGCGACTGTAGATAAATTGAACATTCTTGCTTTCCTAACATGCGCTTTTAAAACCGTAGGAACGATTAAAAAATGACCGCTTAACTTTAAATATGTTGGTCATAATTTCCGTGTCTAATATTTATTTCTTATCGATATTCTTTGCTTCTTTACATCATGGCGATAGTGATCATCGCTTTATCAGCATGTATGAGGAAAAATACAGCGTTTCTTATTTCTTCGAACTCACGAACCAATATTTTCATTATCATACTTTCCTTAAATATCGTTTCTGTAAAAATATATATCTGAGAGATACAATATAGTTTCTTAGTAAAATATTGCAAGTTAACAAGTTGTAACAAAGCAGGTCACATCGTCGACATTACAACAATCGTTGGTTTCGTTAGCGAATCGACGAAGTTTCAGTGAATAGCGACAAGAATGAGATAAAATTGCTGTTGTAGTCTCTCCTCGTGCTTGTGTAAGCGTTGCACGTTTGCGAATCTAGCTGTAGGGAAGCGACGATGATTTCTTGTTCTTTTTTATGAGATTGAAGTAGCAAACGCTGATGCAGTCCATCTGATAGTATTTGGTCACTGCAGCCCATGGACTTCTGTAAGTAACTTCACATAGAACGGTTCTTTTATCTGAATTAAATTACTGATGCCGATCTAAAGTCCATACTCCCGAGGACTAAAACTTAGAAATTTTGAAATTTTTGTTAGCTACGGCTAGCTTTATTAACGTAGTTAAGTTTATGAAGTCAGTTGTAGTTGTATCAACGTAGTTAAGTTTATGAAGTCAGTCTGTAATTATTAATTCACAATATTCTCTTAGAATGTATGTTCTGACATCACTAGTAACAGTACGCTCCCAAATGTAAACACATATGCTCCGTTGTTTCAGAAACTAAGTGTTTGCTTTCTGCATTTACCTCTTCCATTTTCCGTTTAGTGTCTCTAAAGTACAATGAATCAGTTTCTTTAGTCACTTGTTTTTTATTAACTTTAGCATATGTTTCTTAGATGTCGTCTCAATTCTATGTACAAAATTTAAGTGCCTTAAAATGTGTAAAAAAGTTGCAGAGTTTAGAAAATTTGCATAACTTACTATGTATGAATATTGAACATCTATAAGTGCTTTTAATGCCATCGATATATAAGACTTACATAAATGATTTATCAGGAATTATTCAAGAACTTTGAAACTTCTCAAAATATAGCACTTAAAGTTTTGGTTCAAGATTTACTCAAGAGACGTGTCCCTGCATTTGATGAATCTTATCTGAGTCTTACTAGTGTTATGAAGGTGAAGGTTTGATAAGATGTATTTATGTATGTAGATGATTTTGACAAAATTGATACATTCTAATGTTACGGGTAATCACTCATCATATGCGGTTTTTTGAAATTATTGAATTTCTTTTTTGTGGATATTTTGACCCAGTTACATGGATCGTGGTCACGGCGAAACTGTTTGTAATGTATGTGTGTATGTTTGTTATTCTTTCACGCGAAAACTACTGGCTGGATTTCGCTGAAATTTAGCACACAAATAGTTTATGATCTGGATTTACAGATAAGATACTCATTACAGTAAACGTGACCGAAGTGGGCTGAACCGCGGAATAAAGCCATTTCTTTAATAGTTTTTGAGCGGACAAAGAGGGTTATTTGAACATGCTAAAGGTCACAGTGGCCTCTGCTTCGCTTGGAATTCAACCGTTACTTAATAAACACATCAATGCCTTCTGCCCACGCTATGTAGAATACATTTTTGTTCCGGTGGGCGGCGTGGCATAGTTTACATCGAGTGACCCATTTGTATGTAGATTGCTTGTAGTCAAGCAATTAGTGAAATTAATGCTTAATTACTAGTAGATGAGCGATTTGCGTGGTCTCACTGATACTAGTTTATTAGTGAGTTACATTATTGGCTTATTGGACATATGTTTGTTATATTGTCTATTGCATGAAGCAAATCATAAATTTGATTTTTAGACAACACCTAACGAATATGAAAGTTTTCTACTACAATACGTTCGTCACGTAAGAAAGGGTGTGAAATGTACGCGAGAATTTCGTTGCTTAAATTTGATTGTGAATACAGATTTGTCTCACACGACAACTTCGAAAACTTTGGGGATCGGTTGAATGATACCGCTCTTAATGCATAGATGATAAAAGAATAACGCAAAGAAAAACATTATATTTCGTAAATTACTATACATTTTTGTGGAAACTCCATGAAACAGGTTTGCATTAGCAGGTAGCAGCAATATTTTTTCCAACTTTATATCGTGTATAAAGTAGGATTTATAAAAGCCTATTTGAATACCTGGTATTGTATCTATTCAAACAAGACTGCCCGTACCACAAGAATCTAACAAAACCGCACACAGTACTGCTGAACAATATAATGGCATTCCAGTTTCGACAACTCTTAGCATATTTACCGCTTGCAACTTTCCGTGCAACATGCTGAATTCGCGCTCCACATTGTCCATCCGTACAGTTGACCTGGAAACGAGAAACATAGCCTCTCCACCAATCTCCCCCACCGTCGACCTACTAAGCTTCACCCAGTAATGGCAGCAAGATTCGGATTCGTGACGACTTCAATATTTCCATGCGGATCGTTATGATTGGTTCCATTATTCATATGTATTATATTTTATTTCTTATTATCAGCATCTAATACTTTTAGTATATTTGTTTGAATAAATAGTTAACTTATTATATTTCTAATTATATTAGTGTTTTTAATATATTAATTAAAATTACTGATTCAAATGTAAACTGATTAAAAATTCCGTGGTTAAAATGTGAAATAAAATACTTGAACTAAAAACTAGTAACAAAGAGTAGTGTACCGCCTAGTACCAACCAATCTCGTACTAATAATGGAGGGGGACCAATGACCTACAAAGCTTACCAGTGCAGTCATAAGACGATCTAATTCCAAGGGATTTGTTAGAACGGGTTCATATTGTCGGGTGGAGGCTTACCGCGGAGATTTGAGATCATTTTTCCTCCGTTGCTTTATTAGTTCATATACCGCATGTGGGCATTTGGCTTACAGAATCTTTTGCTAGTATACAATCTCTTAAACCGTGAATAGTATCTGATATTACTTCGGCTTGAAAATGAATGCAACATCCATAAATAACGTCACACGAATTTCATGCTTTTTTGAGCCCTCTCTCAGCTATGCCATGTGAATGTCAGTTTGTGTCTAGTTTATTACATACATATATTATATGTTGTAATGTGACGTCACAAAATTTAGGTCTCTTCCCCACCCTCCATCACAAAATGCCACACTTCATATATACCCTCCGTCCCCTTAAAGTATGACATAATTTATGGATGACCTCAAAGAATGAAAAATTTAAAGCTTTCGCATAATAACGTTGTGACGTAACTAATGTCTCATTCCTGAGCACTAAAAACGAAAGGAAATGAAAACGTTGTCATAATAATCATTGTCGGTATATCATGCCCCACCTTATCTCCACTGTCGTAACCTCCGACGTGTAATATTTTACTGTGTAAACATTACTTTACGAAAATTTTAAATGTTGACTCGTTTTTTATTTTCCCTTGCTCAATGGCTCGTGCGCTCTTTATTTCTTGTGGGCTTCATTTTGATTTCTTACATATTTTTGATGTGGTTTAATTAAAATATTTTATTATTTTTTTTAAACTTATTTAACGTATTTTTACTTTTCGTTCTTTTTTATACTCACTTTATAAACGAAATTAACTAACAGACAATTTGCTTGGGTTTAAATCAGTAAGTGGTTTTTGATAATTGTAATCATTCTAAGGGCGATAAGGACGGAATATTTATCTTATTATAACGTTAAAACTTTTTCCTACGCTCTAAAGATTTTATGTTTAGACTATAATTTTTACACATAGACCCAGACAATTATCCTAACCAACGATTTACATGTCTGCCTGTTCGATTTTCAAATCCGGAAACCTCTATTTAATCATTATTAATTAATCGTTCTTGAGAAAAGTGATCCAAAAACGCCTTGACGGAACGTTCTACAATGCAATGGTATTGGATTTCGTTCGACACAATTAATCTACCACATGACGATACACCGTTACTCCTACGGTCGCCACCGTTAGTTACATTTACGAGAGTGATTTTGTTTTGGCGTCTGTGAACCGCTGACATAAATTAATGTACTCTTTCCTACTCTGGATTGTGAGATGCTTTTTAATTTCATCTTTATATTTATGTATTCAGTTCTTTTTCTTTTTGTTTTCATTAAATGATATCATCTTTATTATTGATGACATGCTACTAAAACCTTAAAAGAACCTTTTTATTATTTTAAACTTTTTATTGTTTCATACATTTTACCTTGGCTTTAAACATGAATTTTATTTGAAACATTTGGGTGATAAACGTTTGACATATATTTTTTTAGTCTATATTTAACTGCTTTATTATATCAATGTTGTAATTAATGTCTTATCTGTTTGAAACTAATTGCGAATCGATATCTCCTTATCGATAATAATCTACTTA
This sequence comes from Cecropterus dorantes dorantes, assembly GCA_018249915.1. NCBI lineage: Eukaryota > Metazoa > Arthropoda > Insecta > Lepidoptera > Hesperiidae > Cecropterus > Cecropterus dorantes. The sequence continues at coordinate 18,262 of DWLI01000336.1, forward strand.
GCCTGTGGTAACGAGACTTGGATAAGTTTTCGACTCGAGCCATTAATTTATCAAAGCAAAATCCAATCAAACTTTAACTGGTAAGCGGTCGATATGCTTCAAACTTCAACGTGTATAACATGTGAGAATATAGATAGTTCTGTCGTTAGAGAACGGACTTCACAAGACCCAGCGGTCAATGCTATTGACAGTTGTGAAATTAATATTAAATCAACATGTTGAACTGTTGGACACACGTCATATTTACCTTGTATTGTGTACGTTTGAAATAAATATGAGTATATTGGATTTATGACAAGAAACCTATGTAAATATATATATATGTAAATAGGATAAAGAATAGAGATTCTATCTGAAGTCTAATCACTGATGCTACTCTCGGGTCTAAGATGGTTGCTAACGAAATCCAAGAACTATACCTATTTCTACCGTGAAGCAGTCACAGTAGAAATAGCTGTACCGATGTGACCGGGGAGGGTCGAAGCATCCTCGTTCTACCACTTTTGGAAAAATATATACTATCTACTCTTATATTTACAGCTACTATTAAGTTGTTTGTATCAAGGTAACAATTGTTAATATCTTTCAATTGATTTTTACCCAACATTATCGCGGTCTGTTCATGTTTCTATAACTGTCACATACGAGTATGTACATGATATTAACGTGTTGTTACGATGTACGAATGTGTATGTGTCACATGTTAACGTTTCCTCGCTAACCGGTTCCGACGGGTTCAAGTCTAGCTTTCTATTTTAATATGGCTATGACTAGACCCATCTGGTTTTCATTTGCGCTTTTTATACCTTACAAAAACTTTGGTGTAAGCCATTCAGGCTTTACGAGCAATTTTCGACGGTGTATTTCGTGACTATTCAACAGTATTAAATTCTTAAGTGTCATTGATCCGATGGTCGTCAAAATCGATGATGATGATAATTTTATTCTGTTGATATTGAAAATACCATCGCTATTCATAATCTTGAATAATGCTGCTATGAATAAATTGCTTTGAATAAATAACCATGGTGTGGTTATTCAAAGTTACCTATTTTGAATCAAAGATACAGTTTTATCTTCATTATATTATTTTCGAATTTAAAACTTGGCACTCTTAACTCTACTACTATTAATGGCCTGATAATAATTCTTATTATATTAACTTCATTAATTAAAGACTTTAAAATAAAAAGATTATTAATTACCTGGCTCTCCTGTATAATTGCGTTATTTATTATATTCCTGCCAAATCCAAACTTGTTCAAACTGACTTATTAATGTTATAGTTTTTCTTCTATTTATATACGCCGCCATTTTGTCTGCCACTGGTCGCTGAGAATGTAACAGTAGCTGTATCACAAGAAAACGTTTGTAATGTACGTGCGTCGTGTATCTCGCATATTTAAATACCTTTGCATTAGTAATTACTACCTCCACGTGTAGTCTCGTTATTGTCCATAAATGGTGCGCTAAGTAGTTTCACCATATTTGTATCAATACTTTTTGTATATATCACAAGTTTATTATCTCGTCGCTTCCAAATTTCGTTCGAAATGATTAATTAGTTTCGAATCTCGTGTCACGCTTGACACTTTAATTAATTGATAACGGTGTCTTAAAACATTTTCGGCTCGTATAAAGTCAATTATGTGTGAGTAATTATATGGATGGCATTCAAAACGTGAATGTATGTCGGTAATTTATTAGGTTATCTAAAGTTTTCTGTGAAGTGTGAACACACACACATTTGGTTTTTAGTTTTACTATTTTTAAATATTCCATTCATTTTCCCAAAGAATTACGAGACTTATTTTTAATTTTTGGCCTTGACTTTAGACGTGTCTGCGGTGAGTGCTATTGTTTATAGTAAACGGAAAATTTTCTAACATTCTTCGGCTGTGGTTCGATATAATGAATGTACTACATTAAATTTTGCGTCCACTCTGAGATCAATTTTATATATCGCTTTAGCATCAACGTACAATATAATTATTATTATAATGAAGCTATTAAAAAGTTAACTAAAGCTTAATAAAACGATTTATTTTATAAACGATTTATCTCTCTGTCGGTCGTTAACTTTATTTACTACACTAGTTTGCTCTGCAACGCTACATAGCTTTAAATGGTCGATTTTCCGCTATGAGCCGTTTATCTCGGAACTGGCTCGTGTTCGTACAGTCGGAGCTCCTGTAGCGGCCTACATGCCCACATCGGGGACTCCCACGCGGCTCGCGTGTTTCGTAAAACGTGTTATTTCGCGAAAGCCAGATTAACTTTTGTTTCGCCATCGGCTCCTCTTGGATGATAATGGAGTAAATTGTTCGGTTCCGCTCGCACTGTGTTACAGCTCGGAGCTATGGATTATATAATTAGAATACTTTGTTGTTATAAAGGTTTAAATTCTTTCTTTAACATCTCTCAGAAATATATACTGATTGGTTTGACTGTTAGATGTATCAGTACTTTTACAACTTCTTCTTTAGTTTTGGTTACTTTTGATACTGTTACTAAATGTAAATTTACTCACTCTACTGGCACTAATTTGGAATAACTTTTCAAAATGAAAATAAGTTTTACAAGATTTCGTTGAATGCCGGCACTATTTACAAACGATGAAATTGTCACAATGGAACTGTACGTCTATTAAGTTGATGACTGGGAACAATCTGCTAAAAGAGAAACTTCGTCTAAATTTTCTAACAAGAATGGCTGGGTATTGTTTGAAACAGACCATTGTTGGAAACAGAATAGGGAATTGGTTAGCAATATGCGTCTACGTACTTTCTAACTATACATTTTTAACTTTTCACGTAAGGCATTGAAATTTATAATATTACCTTCACAAACTTTGAGTTCATGTGTATTACTTTGAACCGTACATATCTCCAATTATTACTTAATTCTATTTATACTATAACAATACCAAACGAACATCAAAACAACCATGCAATACTCGTACTTACTAGTCATAACAGAAGTGTTAAGCACTATGCGCTGCTGTTTTCTGGTTTGAAGCGTGTGGTACTTATCAAAGTTATTCCAACTTAGTCCTCAGGAGCAACGCATTTGTGGCCAATCTCAGGTATTACTAATCATATATGGGGTTTGATTGCAGATGCCCATGGGCGGCAGTGATCATTTACCAATTGGACTTCATGTTCAATCGACACTTCGATCTTACGAATAAGACGTCCATCTTGCAAAACATTTGTTAATTCTTTTTAACTTACATTATTTTTTTTATTTGTTATTTATTTTTACTCTACTTCTATTTAGCTTTGCTTTGTAGTTCAATGGCATCTTGCGCGTTGAGTTCGCATACGTTAAACAAGACGTCCACAACCACCGCGGCCACTACTTCAGTGGCTAGAACACTGTCGTAAACTTTCTCCTCGCGGCGTGGGCGTTCACGTCGTCCCACATTATGTTACGTTATTCTACCGGTTTCGTTCAATTGTGTCTTTTCTTCGTTTCTTTCTCTTAATTTGCTTTTCCCTTCCGTTATACTATCTACGAATCTTTGCGAAACGTGTTTTTAATCTATTGTTATTGCTCTTTTAGTATTTTGATTATGTCTTGTTACATATACATATATAACTGTGACGTCATTACTTTTGCATTAGATTTCATCCACCTATCCATTAGGTTTATAAATTCCACGCTGGATATAGACTTTCCTTATTGAGGGCTAATGATAATAGTCACCGCGCACAGCTTTCTTATTGGTGGCCTCTGTTGGTATTGATGTTGCACATAAAGACATTGCTGCTAATCTCATGGGCTGCTTTCCTTTTACGTCTCATATGACATCTAAGGAAAGAGAGAGAGAGAGTGGTGCTATTCAAGACAGACACCATACAGCACATTCACTAACTTTATTGATTTTATCAGGCTCGGTGGACAAAATTGCTTCATCGACACTATAGCTTTTAAAACACACGTGTTTGAAAATATTTTCAACATCCACTAAGCACTGTGAGAAAGAAAATAGTAGGAGGTGGAGTCACGATGAGGTGGCGTTCATAAATCACGTTTAATCCCCCACAAATTGCTGAAGCATCGTACTCATTTGACATTTCATCGTATCGTTAACTACTTAAGGTTGTTGTCTCCCCGTTTTCGACGAGCGAGAAGATTTCAGTACTTACTTTACGGTGAAAATAAGAAAGAGACGGCGATTTTACATCATGACTTTATATAGTCTATTAGGTTGACATGTAAATATAATGTAATCCTACGGATTACAAGTGCGGTTGGAATATAAAGGTTACACGTGCAACGACTAGAAAATGCTTGATGCTTCTGACTTTGCTTGTGGTCACGTGTTTAAAAAAAATGTTTTTGTTACTTTGTGAGGTAGCAGCTTATTTTCTAGAAGGTCTTTTAAGGTCTAGTGGATAGGTGAAGACCTAAGCCTATGGGACCAATGTCCAGTAGAAGATTTTCAGTGGCTAATGGGTGGCTATATTCAGGAATAGATTTTAAAGACAGATGGGTGTAAAAAAAAGGAATACTTAAAATTAAAAATAAAAGACGGTTTGTACATTCATAGCCCCACACAAGGATTTTCTCCTGTGTCGAGGGTACTATGGACACACAAAGACGAATACACAAACGCCCAGATTTCTGTTTTCGGTAATCTAAATTCATCATTC
>DWLI01000337.1:0-22914 GCA_018249915.1 Cecropterus dorantes dorantes
ATTTTGAGTTACGCATATCATTCGATAGGGTCATAAATGACGCATCGTTTGGTCAATAAAAAATATGTATGTAGAAGTGCTACTGATCAGCTTCCTGTTCCGATATATGACCAGTCATATATATGACCAGTTGTCAACATATAAGTAGTTTTTCAAATTCCATCATAATATTAGTCTAAGATCAAAATTTACCATATTGTTTGACAGAGCAATGGAACTCGGCCGGGAGTGCCTGAAACTCTGGGGCTACGAGCGTGTTGACGAGCTAATTTGGGTGAAGACCAATCAGTTGCAACGCATCATCAGAACGGGACGGACTGGCCACTGGCTCAACCACGGCAAGGAACACTGCTTGGTTAGTATTTATTAATGTGACTAATTTTGTTTTAGTGACGATTTGATGTTTGATTTGACGCATGTCGCATTACATTCAGCAAAGTTCAATATGACTGCGCCTTTGTTTATTTATTCAAATTTAAAATTTTAAGATTAATTAATTTATATAAATGAACAAACGAATTTTAACAAAAATAGTTAAAAGACCCACTTGCATTGTGGTGTCATAAAACCACACATAAGTACTTTGAAATGAAATATCTTTATTTTGCATAGGCCTATGGAGGCACTTGTTGTCAGTTACAATATTTTTCTTACACTACCACCGGATCGGAGCTCGGAGATCGGACCTCAACTTAGAAAATCCGGCAAGAAATTCAGTTTGTCTTTTTTCTGTTTATTACTTTAGTTTTTTAGTACTATTTTAATAAGTTTTATATGTTTTTTTTTAATGTGACTTTGGCCACTAACGTAGATATAACTCACGGACATTTGTAAGCGACTTTATACAGATAGGTCTGTTCGTCTAAATTGATATTATCGTTAACTAGCCAATAATTTTTCAGGTAGGGATGAAAGGCAACCCTGAAAACCTGAACCGAGGTTTGGACTGCGACGTGATCGTTGCCGAAGTGCGAGCGACTTCTCACAAACCGGACGAGATATATGGCATAATTGGTAAGATACTGTTCATATATCATTTCGATAGTCTTCATTAGAGGTGTGCGAATAATTCCGACTTACAAATTATTCGAAAGTCGAATCGAATAGGTCGAATTTTCGAAACATTCGAATAAAAAACGAATCACTTCAAAAATTTCGAATAAATCGAAAAAATCGAATAATGCTATTTTTATTTAGTCGTTTATTATATCATTATTCGCAAATTCTCGACTAAACATATGTCTTAAAATGAATCGGTAACATTTCACCGATTCACCAGTGAACAGGAATTCCTCTGGTTAACCAGTGAAGTTTAAATTGGAAACAATAGAAAATGCAGTGATATTTCAATAATTAGATTTTCGAATCGAATAATAATATTCGATTCGCACAATATTCGCACATTCCTAGTCTTCGTATGATTTCAATTCAAATGTAAACTTTTATCATAATACATCGTTCGATGAGAATAAAAGAGACCGAATACTAAATGTGCATTTTGTCGAATATCAAAATTATGGACAGTTTCTAAAAGGGCGTAAGGAACATAACATTTCATTTTATATTAGTCTTCTAGAACGGAATCTTCACTTTTATTCGCTAAACGATAGACTACGTTATTAGGAGCAGTTTCAAGAATTTTATTTAATTTATCGAAATTTTGAGTTGGGTCAAATCAGCTTCGGCCAAAAATCGATTTTTGGCTGAACCCGATTGTTCGGCTATGGTCACAACCGTCGCCCGAAGCCGAAAGTTCAAAAACCATAAGAAGTTCAGTTCTAAATTTGTTAAAGCTGTTTCTTTTTAACGATTTTTATTTTTGTGGATAAAGATCCATCTTGATTTGAATGAATTACTTCTAAAGCTCACTAAAATTTATTTGCTGCTTTTCTAAAATAATAACAGTTCAAATAATGTTATATAATATTGAAGTAGCAAACGAGCATGCAGTCCACCTGATGGTAAGTGGTCACTGCCGCCCATGGACATCTGTAAGTAACTTCATACAAAACAGGGGTTCTATCTGAAGTCAATCACAGATGCGTTGCTACTCCCGAGGACTTAGATATATAAAAGTGAGCCGGCAACCACACCCTTCCATCTAAACGCAAGAACTGCTTCACACTAGAAATCTATGATGAGGGTATGCTATTATAATCAACTTAACAATGCAATTTATGATTTTATTTAAAACTATTTAAGTGAAACTTGATAATAAATTAGACAATAATAGACCAAAGAATAAGTCTGCCATGTCCTAGAGTTGGTTTCTAGACCATCAGGTTGAAAAAGAGAAAATCTCCCTCTAACCAAGAAGTTAAATACCCAAATATACATTGAAGTTAAATACCCAAATATGCAATTATCATATCATACTTTAAATATTATGAAGCAGAAGAGTTTATTTGGTTGAACGGGCTAATATAAGGAATTCCTAAATTCCTAAAAAAATGTTAAATTAGACTATGGGCTATATAACATCACGTCATGTTTTTTGCTTTTATCTATGTAGTAGCGGGTGAAACCGTGGGGCACACCTAGTTGTACATATTGGTATAATGGTTACAAGTCCAGCAATATGTCACTTAACTTAAGGGCAGTCGTAGCAGGTGCGATTGGCATGATTGATGGGTCAATAATATGTTATTGATAGCCATCAACATATGCCTATTTATACAAAGTAATACAAATGCAAGAGTAATAGCAAATTTGATAAACAAGCTGTTGCATGTAGTGGAATTTATTATAGTCACATATTTTTATGTTATTTTAACGATGTTTGCATATGAGGATTTTCTAGATATCAATTTGTTTCTAACATAATATTTTCTTATAAATAATAATAAAAACAACATTTAATAGTATTTTATATGTTTATCTATATGCTGAAATTCCCGCAAACATCATTACTCTCTTTTGCCTCTTACTAGATACTAGACTTAGATAATAATTTCTTCTTATACGGATTTATTTACTCTTTATTTTTATATATTTTATAATTCAAAAAATTGGACGCATAGAATTCATTTTATTTTATAGCGGAAATATTATTGGAAATCTAATGTTATATTTCAACTTTTCAACTGTACTATACTGCTATACGTTTACAATGTATAACGCTGAAATTTTATCCGATTTTTCAACTTACAGATGTAAAAATTTAAAAGTGAACAATTACTTGTATTTTAACACGAGAAACGCAGTTAAAACTAGTGTACTGCATTAGAGACTGCAGGAAAGCGATTACGTTCCAAAGCTGGAAACTTGACGAACCAAACGCATATGCCGGTTCCCGCGAACGTCCTTACTTTTTGCCTCTTACGAGATAATGCTTTTTTGTTGTACCTACTCAACGTTTCACATGTTCTACGGAAAAATTGGATGGAATTAATTTTCATACACGTTGACTAGATCAATATATACGATTTTAATATTATGTATAGGAAATGGATTGATTTTTGCAAAATGACCTTTTATATTTTATATATATTCTATATAAAACTGTTTTTAGAAACAAATATAATGTTTTTAGGTATGAAGTAATGAAAGGTTTGCATGCTTGTTACTTTACTTCTGTTTCTGCTTACTGCTGCTTCCAGGTGTCTGTTTTCAACCGCTATCTAAAGCTGATCACACATGTTTTCATCATACATAAAGAATCTGACATCTGAAGATTTGAACATTGAATGATTGAAAATCTGACGATTTAAAGACTGTCATGTAATGAAAAGCGTTTGGATCAGTACATACAATTTTCTCATCTTAAAGTTCAACACTTAGCTCAATTAAGTTGAACACTAACATTACTTAATTTTAATAGTGTTGCTTAATACATATTAATTTATCAATTCCCTTTGTTATGTAAAGGTTGAAGTGCAAATTTCTCATGACTACACAATCCTACACATTTACTAATTTCAACTATTTTAATGTTCAAAATAAGATACGGCGCCCAATAAGCACGATTTCACATACATTCTCACACAGCCTTGCAAGTATTAGGCAACCTTATTCTTGTATGTAAATAGCAAATTGTTTATCCGTATAACAAGGAATAGCTTTGCTTGGAAATTGTTTGTGAGCGGTGTTTGTTTAGGAGATTGGGTAGAGTGTCAGTCTCACGCATTATGCTTTACATAGGTTATATTGTTATGCAATGATCGACAAAATTGTGAAGTGAAGGTCTAATCTTCACAATATATATTTACAAAGGTATACTCACAATATTACCAAGATATATTCAATTCTATTTTAGAGTTCTCTTTGTAAAGTGTTCGAGCTCCAGATCCAACTAATTTACAATTAGCTCTCAATCTTAAACGATATTATATTTATTCCTTATAAACTCCAAAGAAATTGAAAACATATACATGTAACAAAAAAAGATCCACTTACCGATATATTCCGCAAAACAAATAAATTACAAACAAGCATTTGATATCCTTCTTCCCTGGAACGATTTCCGGAGAGCAAACATGTTCATTCCAAAAAGAACATAGTAAAGGCACATACAGACTTAAGTGTTTTCCACGATCCAGACGCACTCGGCAGAAAATTGATATAAACCCGCTCCGTTTGCAGGTGACTTATTTACGGAGCACCGAACTGCACCTTATAACGCAATATCGTAGGTCCCACATTGAATCAGAGGGAATCTACCCCGCAGTCTTGAGTATAACAAGTAGTGTGAAATAACGCGAGCTAGAAGAACATTTGCATGCATGTTTTAAATATTTAAGCGTGCGTGCTTTGGGAGCTTTTTATCAACCTGCCTCACGTAAAGTACAAATATCGCTTTCCGTTTTATAATTTAACAACAATACGTAAAGTGGTACAATTCTTCGTTTTTTAGCAGTGACGTCAACAATACCCCCATTTTTGTCTAATATAATCATTGTAAAGCACTACTATGTTCCAGTTTAAAGAGTGTTGTAAGCGAGAAAGTCTTATTCGAGTTATTCGAACCTAATCCTCATGGGTATCATCGTGTTTACCGCCTGAGGTACTATTTCAATGAACCTAGGGTTGATTACTAAACCTTGCATAAATTCAATTGCAAATAAAGTGCCCTTCCATTAATCTTAAGCCACAAAACTATTAATCCGACTCGAAGGACCAAAATTGAATTTCGGTCTAAAAGGATCAAAATTCTGTACGCTCGGACAGAAATGTCCGAGTAACGAAGACAAATCAAAGTCCCGGTGACCTGCGTTGGATGGACACCCTCTAAGGCGCGAGACAGAAAGCCATTAAGTCAAGATAGTGGTATTTATCTTAGCGTCCCTCGTCCACTGAGGTGACTCGAATGTTTTCTATTAACGCCACTCGCGTAGGTAAATTCACTTTTCAGGATTGTTTGCTCAGTAAACCTACAAGTACATTAGGGTTTTCAGATTAGGTTCTCAAACATACTTATTTAAAGCTACATATAAGAATAATAATAAAATATATCATAGGAAAAAAATGGTAAAATTTAAATAATTTTAACATAGTTGCATAACACCAAAGAAATTTACATTGACTCTTATATATTATGTGAGAGTCCACGTTAAAAAATGAGAAATTATTTAAGTACATAAATGTCCTTATAATATGTAATGTATTTTTTACGGTTAATGTTTAACTCTTCACTTGAGGGAAATTTTAACCCATTAGTAAATTACTTACATACAAATTAATAACCACACTGTGAACTTCAGGTTATTTGTTCGGTAACAGAATTTTACAAGTCCTTGTAATATTAAAGATGTTTGCTATGATATTAACATTTATTAAGGATTTCTACAAAAAATATATTTAAACCATTGATAGATAGACGATCGTTTGCTATTATATTAAAATAACTAAATGACGAAAATAATCATTCATAGTTATTTATATCAATATAATATCTATTCAATAAAGCCATAATCTCAGCTATCTTTTATATTGTAAGACTAGGTGAGCTATGCGGTTTCACCCGCTACTAAATGAGAAAAAAAAACAAACAAACAGCGTGATGTTAAATAGCCTAAAGCCTTCCTCGATAAATGGTCTATTCAACATAAAAAGATTTTTTCAATTCGAACCAGTAGTTCCTGAGATTAGCGCGTTCAAACAGACAAACAAACTATTAAGCTTTATAATATTAGTATAGAAAATCATTGAATAAAATTGTGTGTATTTAAAGAGTATAGAAAGATATTTTCGTTCGTAGACTATTTATTATGTATGAATACAATGTTTTTTTAGAATTCCCATTTTCAGTTTGAAAAGTTTTTTACTAAAATAAATTTTTCGTTAATGACGAAAATAATTACACATGAAATGTAGGGCAAAGTTAGTATTACAAGCCTGTAACATGAGTCATACTATCATCGACTTTCAGGTTGCGTGGTTCGCGTGTCTGGGGCATTTATAGCGGTTGTATGCAAATACCTTGGCTATTATTGAAAGAACACGTCAACTCTCCTTGGAAAAATTGCCAAATATATATTAGTAGTAGGTATTTTGTAACACATCGATCAATATTGTACGTAAAATGTTAAGGTGAAGTGCGTTCATATATTATTTTGATAATGATCAGGACATAAAAAAGTCGTAGTGTCTTCGACGGTCGTAGCTAGCACTATAGCAGTATCATAAGTCGTATATCTTATATACCAATAAAGAAAAAGATCGATATGAACAAAAATTTTAACAGTTAAGGGTATAATTTATATGAGATGTCTTTATTTTTTAGTTATGTGAAATAAATTTCTCATCAACTCTATTACAGATAAACATGGACTGTAGTTATTCCTTAATATGTTATGAGTTGTTGTTTTCTGGTCTGAAGGGTGTGGTAAGGGAGACATACCTTTCCGAGTAGCCACTTACTATCAGGTGGATGCAGCCCACCTCGTTTGCTACTTTTATACTATATGAATACTATGCCATTTATTTTATGGAATAAATTTCATAGCCCATGGCACAATACGTAGCTAAACAATATCGTTAATCTTTACTAAAAACACGAGTATACAATCTAAAACACATAAAATTCAGTAAAATATCTCTGTTAACAAAAATGTTTATTCATCAGAGAAATCAAAACATGAAACTTAAGAGCACAGTAATGGACTCCAAATAATGCTCTTTAAAAACAATGTTAATACAAACTGTCTGACAGCGAGTCAAAACATCGCAAAATAGTGGAATACTTTGTAAATGTAAAATTAGACTTACGACTTTTCCAGCCATTCGTTTTGGCGCCACGATTGAACGTACGTTCTAACATTAGTCACAAGCAATTACATTCCTGCTACTTTTATAAAAACCACAAATAATGTTCCAATTCCCAAGCATGACTCACTGCTAGTACTGCCACGTATTCTATTTTCAGTGAGACTATATTTGACATTTGACATCGTTTCATCGCCGTGACATCTATTTCTTCAGACATTTACAGTGTCAAGCGCTGTCATATTATGGTTTGAAAAGTCAGGGAAAAAGGGTTAGTACTTATCTAAGGCCTTACTTAGTCCTCAAGGGTAGCATCGCATTTGTGGCGAATCTCAGGTAAGACGCTAATTAAATCTGGGGTTGATTACAGATGTTCACAGGCGACAGTGGCCACTTTCCGCCATGTAGACTACATACTCGCTATTTCATTACGAATAACACTTTATTTAATTTATTACGTTGTTACTATAACTAGATATGATGCAACTATTTATATTTTCAGTTCAGCCATTGTTAGCTTACTATGTTTAATTGCAAGTGAACAATATATAGTGTTGTTTAAATTATGTTTTTCCTGGTTGTACGAATTCATTTTGAAGATGTGAAATAAACTGAAAGACCTATGTCGACCCTAACCATATATTTCAGGTTCAAGAAAATTAAAAATCAAAATGACTATTTAGCAAACTATGTAGTAAAATGTCCTTATTAAATTTGATTGAATCTGGCAACACTACTAACTGCGTACTCATTTCGAACGACCTTCCACGATATAACGATACCTTTCGCGTAATATCGATCGTTCCAGGTAAATACTAATATGAATTTTCTATATAAGTATGTCAGCAAACTTATATTTAGTAATGTTTAACTAGAATCAAGTTTATTCTTAGCTCGTTTAACTTTTAACGATATTGCAATATAGCTAAAATAAATAACATATAACAATAATAATTTATTGATACCGAATACAATATACATATTTATTAGTTAGTTAAAATCTTAACACAGAATTTAAAATGACATTTAAAAGTTTTATTGGACTAGGGTTAGTCATTTGTGACATGTTTTTTTAATTATTTACCTCAAACCAAGTTAAACATTAGAAACAATCCATAATAGCGTTATTTAATTTGACACATCGTAAATGTAATCACACTTAACTCACACAGTAAATAAGGAAAACGGTGTTTTTATGGTCACACCCACGACGTACATCACGTATTAGCGTAGATAAGGTCACACATAAGTTTAAAACTTAAACAAATGCAAAAAAGACCAAAAATAGTTCAATATGAGTCAGCGTTAGTTAGCCATTTCATAGGTTCCCACAAGTAAACAACACAGTTCAACGTAACATGATTCAACACTAACCTTTAAAAGCTCGAAAAGGTTTACGTAACACCCCTGAATCACCTGGCTGATGAAAGAACATGGAAAATGCATTTTAATGGCAAAGGATGTGAGGAAGTGTGAAAAGAAACGTCATATTGCTAAATCATTCATAGAAATCTCATATTGCCGAATCATTTACTGATGCTTACCGTGTCATTATGTGATAGATGTTTCCATATAACGTATGCTATTGGAATTATGCGGTGTTAAGTAAAAAAAATAAAATGATTATGAAAATTGTTTAATGTAATCAATAAATATTGGAGAATACATTATAGTAATTTCTTGTTTCGTATCATAATATCTCAATTAAAAGACCAGAACTTTGGACTTGCATTATTTTGTATTGATAAGAATACTAATAACAGTATAATAAAGACTAAATTTTTCATGTTTTTACAATACTAAAGTAGCAATATACTAGCAGCAATATACAATAGACCATACAGTCCATCTGTTGGAATCTCTAGAAAAACCTTAGATAATTGCGATACCCACTTCCACGATGAATGCATGAATTCCAAATTAGATTACAGTACTACCTGAGGCTTGCCAAAGATGCGTACCTAGCCTGATTATTAAATTGGAAATCCTCGGATGAGGACTCCTTTTAAATCAAAATAATGCAGCGTTCAGCGTTGTGCCAAGTGTTAAACAGAATATATAGTTTTTAAAATGTGCAAGGGTAGTAATTAGGGTTGCAACCCGTACTTTATAGTAAAGTGTTGTACTTCATTTGGGGTAATTGTACTTTACTCGTATACTTTATGAGAGAAATAAAGTACTTTATTTTGAACAAAAATACTTTAATTTGAACGATGTGGGGTTAAAAAAACTTTGATCGTTAGAGTTTTTGTGAGTATCAAATTGGAGTAGCAGAATATTTTGAATAAGCGACCTGTTTTGGTCGTCGAACTACAGAGACAATTTCCCGCTTATTTTTTTGCCGACATGAATTTCCCTCCACCCTAAAAATTGCCTCGGCCTTGGATATTAAGGAAAAAAAATAATTTGTACTTTATTTTGAAACTACGTACTTTTTCTCTTCTGCAGTAGCTCTAGTAGCTTCCCTAGTAGCAAGAGGCTGTAGCTTCCCTAGTAGCAAGAACTAATCTCAGGTACGAGTATAATTTGCCAAATATCATATGTTCTTAGATAAACTATCAAAATAAAAATAAAAGGTAATCTCATATTAAATTACGCTTAGAGCATGACTGAATTGAATTATTCTTGTCACTGAATGGTCTTTTAAACAAAAGCGGTATTTATAGAACAGGAAAAATCATTCAATCGGATCTATAATTGCCATCAATACTACAAGGGATTTTCCTCAACTCAAATTAAAAATAGAAGAATAAATCTGTAACTTACACTATAATCATGTTTTAAATGACTCATAAAATAACATTTATAATTAGTTTACATTATTTTTCCTGGAAATCAAAGCGGTATTAATAATTTAAAGTTATATAAAATAGATTTCGTTATACAAACGTAAAATATCGAATTGACTTCATTAAAACTTAACTCCGAACTGTGTAGTTACTACTCTTTAAACGCTACCAATTTTATTAGTTGAATATAATGTTCACGTTTATATTATGTTTAAAGGTATGTACGTATTAAGTTATGAAGACAAACGGACAATTTTCAACGAATACTCCTTCCAATGGGTCTCACGGTAGTACACTAGTCTAGTACAATATATTATGTGGTGACTATAGATAATCGATTTAAATGAACAGTATTAACTTACGAAAGGCTATTGATTCCGTCACCTCAAGGACGTATAAAGCCCTCACGTGCCATTACATTATGATATTATTGCCTTTAGGTAAAAACAAAAGACAGAATTAGTGATGGTGAATAAATGAAAGGCTAGAATATACCCGAATTTAAAATATACGGGTACATTATATTACTGCGGCTTATATTATGCTCTTCTGAGGTTAATAAGTAAGCCATTACATTACAATATATTTATATGCAATGATGAATCAAGCCATTTAACATGTCAATCTGCGCCATTTCTATAATTGTCTCATAATAGTTTGACTTGAATAAAGATCCTTATTTTCATTTACCTAAGGGTAAAAATTAAATAAACTTGAAGCCATTATGAGGTACAATGGACATACCAGGAATTGGCCTATGACACACATGACGGATGGACACAGATTTTTCTGCAATGATTCCGATTATATGTAAATTTTTGAATCATATCTCCGGTAGTAGTTATAGGAAACACTTAAACTTCAAAAGAATTACAGAAAAGGGGCGGTTAGTATGACTAATCTGTGAACAAAATTTAAAGGATTTGTCATGCTGTTTTAATATTATATTTTGAAGCTTTCAATTTTTAATCCAAATCAAAAAGGAACAATAAAAAGTATAGATGCAATGAATAATTATTTTAAATACTTTTTAAGCAGTATGATGTAAAAGGCAGTTCGTAGGACTTATAAAGGACAAGTAATGTAATATCCTTTTTATAATTCCTTACCCAAACAATATAAAAATGGAATCCTATTTCTCTATCATTTACAGCCTAGTAGATAGACAATTCCATTTTTTAAAGTGTGTATCATGTGACAGGTATAATACGATTAAACTATGGAAAAAAATAAAAATAAACGGTGCCCCCATAGAAACGGATATAATACAAAAACACCATCAACTATTGTTGATGGTGTTTTTGTATTATATGTTAAACTGTATTAGGTAGATACTTCGTGGAATTTTTTATACCACGCTAAAAAGGTTGAAAATTTAATGGTACGGATCCGTTCCTATACAATTACGTCTCATGCTTGAGGTCTTTTTTAATTGGAGTAGCAAACGGATGTAGTCCTGTCATTTATAGAAACACTCCGTAAAAGGAGCCGAATCTTATAAATCATCCCATAAAAATACTTACAGCCGAACAAAGAACCATTCTCATTTTTGAAGTCAGTAAAAACAAATATTGGAGTGTTTCTACAGCAGCCATGGATAAAATTTCTACTTTCATAAAAACAGTTTTAATAAGCACTTAAAGGCTTTTAAAAACCACACTTTTAATATATAGACTAGGAAGCTAGAACTAAGTTTACACTAATTTCTTTTTAATTTCAAATAAGTACGACTAAATAAAAAAAAGTGAAAGATTTCGTCATTTCTGAAAGGTTCTCGTAAATGCCGTTGTTTATTCTTGATTTGAATAAAAGATCGTCAAAGATCAAAACGAACATAAATCAACAAGCGGAAAAAATAAATTTTCAAGCGTAACAAATATCATAGAGTAGGTGCTTTCCCTTCCCTATACGCGGAAAGCGTAAAAACGTCCCGTATGTATTAGGGTTGGCTCTTGTGGGGAATAAATAAGTAATATCACAATATGCATTACAAGTTATATATATATAAATGTTGTAACTTAAAATATCATTTTATATACACAATTTTATTAGGTATTGCGATTGTGAAAATATATTTAAAAATACACGGTAAATATTACAAGAATTGTTATTTAGTGGCATAGGGATTTTCTAAAAAACAGAACTCTTTTTTCTCCGCAATTCAGCTTTCAATAAAATGTTGTATTTAGAAAATGCGTTGCTTTCCAAGTTTATGTATATGATATATACCAAAGAGACACGCATATAACCAATAAGTCTGGTACATCCTCTTTTTTTCAACTGGAAATTCAACATAACTTATGCTACATCAGTGCCACTTACACTTGCAGTATGTTGCTATTATACTTTGGTTTGTAAGATATTATACATTGTGATAGGCGCAAATTTAATCACAACACATAATTCAAATTGTATAATCATGAATTTCAGTTCAAATAAATAAATGAACAACCCTAGTAGAGGTTTTGTTTCAGTACTTAGGAATATAAATGTGGTAAAAACACACTCATCATCTGTAAGGGGCCTCATCGCTTGCCTGGATTAGCGAGATTTATAATGTTTCATGACAATTTTGATAGGGCTCAACAATCCCCCTGCTTGCTACAAAGAAGATTGTGGTAACTTCATAAAGAGTACAACTTCAAAATTAATCTATATAAATAATTTAATAATAAAAATAGTAGTATATATAATAATAATAACGATACAATAATAGATAAAATAAAATAATTTGGATGACTGAAAATAAGTTAGACAGATTTTTCTGTATTTTTTGTTGGTTGTTGTATTTCAAATTTAATCAAACCAAAACCTCTTAATTTCATTTAAAAGATTAAAATAGATTTCTTATAATCCACATACTGAATTAACATCTCATATTTCAGTAAATTCCATCTACTTACAAGTTATTATAATTTTAACTTTTCCTAAATTGATTTAATCGCGTATAAGTACAAAATAATATTTTATTCATTTTGAAATTACAATTACAATTTTTTTTTGTTTTTGACGATAATTATTGGGTATAATTAACGAATAATAGTACTCTTAGCCCCGATTATTATCTCATTATTTCCTATTTCCAAAGTAATGTAGGCGCTTTTCTAATTAGAGATATACATTTCTCCAGAAAATTTGATACACGAATAACGTAATCAAAATAAAACGACTGTTTTAATGCTTGTGACGTCAACGCGATGACCGGAGCGACCTCGTGGAAGTGTTATGAAAATTGCTCAAATAAATTAGTCAAACAGGAATCTTGTGACGCTAGTTATTTTCAAGGTACTTCTAAAGCGGTTGAAATGCGTCATTTTACGGTAACTTTTACACTGCTTGACAACTGTATCGATCAGGTAAGGTAAAAGATTAAACGTAAACATTTATCACATTCTTATATATCTCCATTCTACCTGTACGTATCTTGCATTGTTTTTCTTATCGAGAATATATTTAACACAAACATTTGTTTGCAACTAAGAAGTCCTTATGAAATAGTCTCGTCTTAAATAAATTCGTGTAGAGAAAATTAAATTAAAATCAAATATCGTGGAAATGAGTAAACGGCAGTTAACTTCAAATCACTACTATAATAAATAGTTGTAGTACAAAATTAAATACATTCTATACTCTCTATTTTACTACTAAATCAGCTATAATAATATAACAATTTGGGAACAAGTCCGTTCCAATCAAATGAAAAAAGAAATAAAACCTTGCACCGATGTTTTGAGAACTCAGCCCAATCGGTATTAAGTTAGCAATTATGGGTATTGTGTTTAGTATTTACGTGCAGTATGGTCAAGTCGTTCATGTCTTTTTTTATCCATGCAACCCCACACAAGTCGGTTTTCAATTAACGGCATAGAGATTTTCCGCGTCGGCGGCCGTAATCCGAGCCCGTCTGAGGGTAATGGTGCACAAAAACTCTAAAAAAATTAGAAATCTGCACCCAGCTTATTTGAAAGGCTTCGGCTTAATGAAGCTCCATGTGCAATTAATTGAGAAGATTGAACACGTGTCAATGCACACGTAAAAATCAAGGTACCCGTGTATTAACGATAAGGGTTGTTTATCAAATCAAAGTAGAAAAAAAGAAACTTGCTTGTACTGGCAATTACAGCCATACTATCAATTACAATATAAACTCAAGTCTTTATTATCTTAATAACAATTTTTGGTTTGCAATTTTAAATAACTGTATTTTGTATACTGTATTTTGAATACTTTAAAAATTACTGAAATAATGTTTTGGAAAAGGAGCATAAGTAGTCTCCAATCAGGTAGACTATTGATCTGAAAAAACAGCGGTAAACACTTGGATTCAAAGTATCCAAGACAGTTTGAGTGGCTTTAATAGCTTTATCCCTAAAAATACAAACCCTACAATTAGAAGAAATATACATATATCAATGCACCTCCAAAGGGGGATGATTGCACTTATGTTCAAAATAATTGTAAATCATCCATTTCAGAGAACTAATTATTTAGATTTCAACTCTCCTATCTTTATTATCATTTTACTCTCTTTCGCTAGATCTTATGTTTTAATTGCATCTCCCGTTTCGCATTAATATTCGACACTTGTTCCCTGTTGTCTGTTAAAATGCAAAATTGAGATCAGAAAATAATTACTTTGGGCGTTTTAATCAATATTTCCCTCACCATAAAAAATTAACGCCACATCAAAGGAAAAGTTTAGGTAAGTGGATTTCTGCTTCAAGTTATATTACATTAACTTAGTGGTCAAAAGTTTAAATGTATTTTTTTTTTGGATCTGTACCCAAATGGCATAACATCGCAATAATTTTGTTATGTTTGTCTGTACGTGAATGTTGTGAATGCTAAATTTTTATTCATAAAACTAGCAGTTTTGTATAGCTTTATAGAATGGAGGAAGCATTAAATAAAAAATCAAAATGAAGTTATTCTTTTTTGGAAAACATGGTAATAACCATTTATTCGAGTGACTTATGTAACATAGGACAATTAGCGCATACAGCTAGCTAAATGTTAACTAAAGTCATATTTATAACTAAAGTCATGTAATGTTTTTTGACTTATATTATCTCATAATGAATACATTTTAATATTTATGGCTATCTACTCACTCTTTTGAAAAAAATGGAATGGTCATATAAAAAACGCAGATGGTCAAAATATATCTAAATTCAAAATCAAAATAAATTCTTCAAAAATCGACAAACAACAGTTACAAAGTACTTCATTGACCCCTTGTCCGGGACATCTCAGTCCTCACTCGCGTGACAACGTTTACCAATTTTCTCCTCCCCATGAGGATCTCTATTAAGACTTAAGTAAGAACTGTGGAAACACGCGAGGTCTCGTGTTCTGTAGTTCCGAGATCCGTTTTATTTGTATCGGTAAGAGTAACGTCAGCAATTAGTAACTAGCGGTTTACTCATCTTCATCACTGGATTTATAATTTGACAAACTTGAAGAATTTAAGCCATAGTATATTCTGACCTTATGCAATAGACCTGCAGATTTTTTTTTGAGATGATCAAAAACAACCATTGAACAATTGATTTAAAAACGGACAAAACTAATAAAGTAAAACTTGAACCCTGGTAGGAGACGCCGTAATACAACGTACGAAGCTTTCACTATGTTAAATAATAAATGTATAAAATTTGTAAAAAAAATAGTTCCTAATGAGAAACGAATCCAAAATCGCTACCAAACATTGAAATAAACATACTCCTCTACACATTAAAAAAACTCTCTTAAAATGTTCCTACTAGTTATTGCATACTACTACTTGGTCATCACCTAAACAAACCCATTAAACCACGTTTCTATTAAGAACACGAAATCCCCAACTTTCGGAAGTGATTACGGCGGACCACTTAATCTGCGGCAGTTGAGCTGAAATACGATCGCGTGCGAAACCTCCATCCATCCCGTGCAGTTGCAAAGCCCATCCCAATATTGCAAGTTAATCGCCATATATTACCACCATATGATTGGATGAATTTGGTGTAACATTTATGAGGAAATTCATTATGGTATTATTACTTGTCTCACTTTGAACTCACTTCGGATATCAATAGAATTTTGATGAACTCACTTCGGATATGAATAGATATAAAAAAAGAATGAAATTATTTTGCGTTTGTATAAGTCACATGCCCTGATTTATTTTGCGATGTGTTGGAGAATATTTAAGTCTATTTTTTAAAACGTGTTCAAAGATTATTTTAGTATAAACAAAATAATAATAAAATAGTTAAAAAAAGTAAGAGTTATGAGATATTAGATTACAAGACTAGATTACTAGATTAAGAGGACAAGGATTTTATTTTGGTACGTTATAAAATTCTATAGATAATTTTAATGTGTAATGAATGTAAAACACTGGCATTAATTAATTTAAATTATGACTTTTTACTGATTTTTTTGTAACATATTTATAGCATGAACTTTGTTGAATATTTAATATTATCATCGCCTTCGATATTAATATTAACTTAACTGTAACTAACTCTATAATATTTATTCTAAAATATAACATCATTTGGATTACTTTAAGTCGTTCAAGCCGTTTGGTTTTATTTTCGTCGCTTGCTTGTTCTTAAGTAAAGCGAAATAAAACTCTTAAGTTTGTTCTCATTTATGGCAAAGCAAAAATATTTTTATAAACAAGTCTCCGATTCTCCAAGTCTCCGAGAGCGACTCTATCCGCATGCACTTTTTAAAAGTTTATTTAATATATATTTTTCCACTTATACTAAACTAGCTATGCCCCGCGGTTTCATCTACTACCACATAACAAAAAAAACATACAAATATAGCGTTATGTTATATAGCCTGTAGCCATCTTGAATAATTGGCCAATTCAATACAAAAAGAATTTTTCAATTCGAACTAGTAGTTCCTGAGATTAGCCCGTTCAACCAAACAAACTACAGATTTATAATATAAGTATAGATCTATATAACCTTTTGAATCATCATATTTCTTCAATCCTATAAACACCAACATAATACAAATCCCAAAAATATCACAAGGAGCTTACCTCCATAAGTTATTTGGCGCCATATCAATAACATTTGTGATGACTACGCAAAATCCGTCTAAAACCAAGACAGATACAAAGTAGGTACATACATCAGTTACGTTCTTCAATTAATCGTATACATGATTGCAAATTATCACGTAATATCATCAATTAACAGCCGATGCACGCCATTCAGAACTGCAACTTAATCACCACATATCACCATCATAAATCATTAACCTTCGAGCATGACGCAGAACATGGGGAGTGTTGCGATGTACGATCACACATGATATTTATTAGGGAGACTGAGTTACTTATCTTAACATTATATATACCTGTCTCGCTTAAACACGGATGTAAAGCTATAATGTGCTTGCGAACTCAGTATCGTAAGGAATGCGGATGATACTCATTAGTTGGACGTGTATCGATAAAATCGTATTTAAAATCTCATTTTATCAAAAAGTCTAAGTTTTAAAAGAACTAACTTTGTATGTTACTTTACGACTTTTGTTGTGTATTCCCTTTTCTATTAGTTCATAATTTTATTGGTAAGTCATATTTACCCCAAAAATAAATGAACTCAATGTACTATTCTCTGTTGCCTTTCATTATTTTTGCGGGTTATATAGTTCGCCTAGTTAAATATTATGAACTATGTTAAATTATTCGACCTCCTGACATCATTGTATGCATCAATTTGATAATGAACAGGAATCAATTCGCCAAACCTTGACTAGAATTTAAATACAATTTAACTGTTTCTTACCTACTTACTAAGTCTACTTATACCTATCTAAATTTATATTACAAATGTTCGTTGTTGACACAGTTTTAAACAAACGCTCACAGACATGTAAATGGGGCCATTATTCAAATCTGCGAACACAGAAATAATAAAGAAAATTCCACACGAGATGAATCATTAAACATTCTTTAAATTTACGTACGTGTACCTGTAAATTTCTTGTATCAAATAATATATCGCTTCTTGGTTTCAATTTAATTTATATTCCTTGAGTAAACAACAGTTACAAAGTAGAGGTCCATTTACGTAATGGAATTCTTAAGTGTATATATTTTAATGTTTATCTACATCACGTTACGATTATTACGATATTGTTACTTTTAAAAAATATAGATATGGTAATTTACAGTAAAATCCTATTTTCACTTCATAAGTACTCGTATTTGCCTAAAAATATAAGGATAATTAAGGCATACTAAAATAGTGACGAAATTATAATAGCATAGACATACAAATTTAATACATATAGCAAAAGAGAAAACAAATATATCATATCACTTTCTCCGCTGTTGACTGTATCTTGTAGAGTGCAGTTCTACCTGTAAAGTATCGTTTCCAGGTTGTTGAGTAGTCAATGTATCTTAGAACTGATATTTTGATCAGATTTCTTTTGAACCATACTTTTACGTAGCATCGCTTCTAAGGTAATATATTTTAATATGTAACGAATACTCATCCTACGTATAGTTCGTCTTTTTTTAAAGGTATCGGTTACATATTATAATATATCAATTCAGTGATAATATCACTCTAAAATCGTATAACATAATTTGTCAAAATGCTGAAATATATCACCGATTTTTTAGTAATCGTTTAAAATGTGAAGTCACTTTCGACCTGCTCTGAATGATCGAACACTTTGTTCACATACCATATTTTCCGAATAACGATTAATTCCAACATTTAGATACCATATAATTGATAAGAACTACTCATAAGTGTGCGTTCATTTGCTTAACAAATATCTTGGGTCAATAAGTCCGTAAACATTTGCGTCAATATCACGTGACCGAAGAGTTTTCAGATACACAAATGTCGGGTGACTCATGTGGCGCAAATCACGGGCATTGACATTTAGATTTAATTTAATGTACTAATAAAGAAGCGATTTAATTTAATGTGATAATGTTAATCATCCGTTATAAATATACACCGATAAAATATTTTATGGCTCACAACCAGTACAGTGAACATCTTATACGTTAGAGTACTTACGTATTATGACATTCATTCCATAAAAAAGTAACAGTAAATGTAAAGTGGACACAATAAATAAAGTGACTGTATTACTGATAATTTTTCATGAAGAAAGCATTAACTTATTAAAAAAATCTAGTAGTGCGCGAGAAAATAGCTTCAAGTAAGGTTGTTTAGCAACTAACTCTTGTCAGTACTCGTTCAATAGCATACTCGTATATCTAATAGAGATATATCATTTATAACGATAAACTATTATTAACAAAATTTTAACACTCGCAATAAAATTTTTCAAATTTGGTCCGTAGGCTATTGCAAAATATCTGTAATGGCAGCGTTTTTTTTCACTTCTAAATAGCATGAATTTAAGCATAGACATAAAGAACATTAGTTTATTATTTTTTACATAGACAATACACAGTTTAGGCATATTAAAATAAAACTTAATGTTCTAATGACTTAGCAAGCCCTTAATACTAATTTCCCAAGTCGACTGTAATTATAACGCTAGCCGCTTATAAATTAATCCCTCAAAGTAGTAATTATGTAAAGTTAACCTTGACTCGAGGAGAATTTTACAGGCAGGTCGTAACCAGGAGATTCTTGCTTTTGACGCTAGTAGATTCCTTTGTGGTTCGACTTCGGAAGCAGCACCGCCACACTTTTTTTGCGCCGTGTTTGAAGTTTGCTAAGCATGTGCCAAGGTAGGCATACATATACCAAGCATTTCAAATTAATCCTCAGGAGTAGCAACGCACCTGTGGTTTCGTGTGGGTACAAATGTCTATGGACGGCAGTGGACACTTACCATCAGGTGGACTGCATACTCGTTTACTACAGCAATATTACAAATAAAGTATATAAAAGATGTTAACTTTACGACGTAATAACATTCTACACTTAAAGTCACGGGGGATGTATACTCTTTAGTACTTTCCGACCCGACGAAGATTTCGAAAACTTTACAGTTATATCCCAAAACTTTACAACTTTTCTTTCGTTCATGACGTAATCTCCGCCGCTTCATTCAGAATATCTGGTTTAATAAAAGTTTGCACAGAAATAGCTGTGTCAGACATTTTAGGCAATGAAATACCTATTTTGCAACTTTGCAAACTATATACTAACTTTATAGTTTACAAACAGCATTATTATGAATAAAGACATCATGAACTGTCAATTTTACAAATAGCTATTATCTAAGTATAATTAAAACGTAACATAAACATTTTAAAAATGCCTAAAATGAATGTACAAAATATAAAAAATAGGCAGGATAGTTCTTAAATTGGCCACAGAAAAATGTTAGCCCAAATATACACAAAAAATAAAACAATTTTACAGCTCCGTCAACCCATTATTGTGCCACTACTGGCACGGGTCTTTTCAGATTGAGAGAGTTTCAGGCATTATCGCCCGAATCAGTGGAAGCCTGAAGCCGCCTGAAACGGTGGAATAGTCCACCGCACTGGCCAAGTGCGAATTGGTAGACTTCACACACATTTAAGAACTTTTTAAAGAATTCTCTAATGTGTAGGTTTCCTCACGATGTTTTCCTTCACCATAATAAATAACTTCTAATACGCACATAATTTAAGAACAATCAGTAGTGCGTGCCTGGGATTCGAACTTCGGCCTCCCGATTGAGAGATCGAGTTTTAACCATTC
Source organism: Cecropterus dorantes dorantes (assembly GCA_018249915.1). NCBI lineage: Eukaryota > Metazoa > Arthropoda > Insecta > Lepidoptera > Hesperiidae > Cecropterus > Cecropterus dorantes. Next base: position 20,690 of record DWLI01000337.1, read on the forward strand.
GGCTATCACTGCTCTATCATTGTTTAAGCTCAGCTTACATAAAATAAATTTATTATTGACGATACAAATATATATAATATTAAATATTAAATAAATAAAATAACAGGTCTACTGTAAATTGGTGTAGTGGAAACTAACTATACTAACTAAATATGAATATGAAAGTAACATTTAATATAATATACTAATGCTATTTGATCACGGAAACTATATTGCTGTAACGAACCTGGCTGGGCTCCAGCGAATTCATTTTCTCTCAGTTTGTATTCCGTGTTGATGTTGAAGTATCTGCATTTATTTTTTTCAATTTATACCCGTAAATCTATTTAGGTCAGGTCGACAGAGGTTAATAAGTAATAAAGCGTCTGATGTACTGTGCAGTGAAATGTTTTTTAGGTTTTAGAAATATATGAGTAACGACAACATGTTACAAAATTTCAATAATTGTGCTGTGTTTAGCATTGTAGGCTAAAGCACAGTAGTTTTCTGGTTTGAAGGGTCAAGTGACGCACATACATTTTTTGAGGCGTTCCAGCCTAACCTTGAACGCATTGAAAAACAAATAATATTAAAAACACTACTTTTGCTAATATTTTCAAACACGATCAAACGCTTTTTGTGTGCATAAGTTTGTGTAGATTTTAGTTAATGAGCAGTGATAACCGAATAGATGATCGAGGGTCTTCTTAATCGAGGGTCCGAGATTCGGATCTCAGGTACGTGCCACTGATTTTTCTAAAACTATATGAATATCAGTAAAGGAAATAATCAGGAGTAAACATATACGCCTGAGAGTTCATAAAAAAGTACTCAATGGTGTTTAAAGTATAACACCCGTTCCCAGCAGTGGGATGTTAATGGATTAACGACGTTTATATTTCACATGAACTTTAGTTATATTAAGAAATAATAGAAATATATACGTATATTAAGAAGTATTGCCAGTCGTAAACTCTTGAATATTCAACATACGACGTATCACGACGTAAATAAAATAGGTAGATTCTTTACTCGTCTATTAGGTTGTACATAATTTATACTATTGCGTGAAAGGAATCCAACCACAAAGGATGTTCGGGCCGTTGAACGTTTTAATCTTTACCGGAGAGCCTTAATGTCTCTATGTACTTAACTAAATTACTTGCATAAATCATTATTTAAACGTGACGAACGTTGGCGCCGGTCTTCTTAGTGTAGGGAGCTTGGAATGAGCGGTTAGGAACTCTCATATGAATGATATTAAACGCAAATTCGAAAAGCAATGTTGGTTTTTTCTTAGTTTTATCGTTTCATGAATAAATTAAATAAGAATTGAAAATAAAATAATTATATTTATTAATTATTTGTATGAACATCGTAAAATTTAACGAAAATAAATGCAAGCGTTACGAAGTTTATTACAAGGTAAGTTTCATTTTAAGTTATTTGTAAATCAATTATTATTTAATAAAAAAACACACTATTTATTTTACTTAAGATTTTGACATTGCCTGAATAATATATAATACGACCAATACAAAGCTTTCGCGCAAATATCAGTATTAAAACTATAAGGCAATACACACATCATAGCGACCCACTAGACAAAATATTTCTCACAAAATCATAAAATTAAAATTGAATCCTTAAATCATCCACAATCCTATAACCAGATGTATACGTATACGTGTATACGTATCCCATCGCTTGTCCTTAGGTAAAGTGCTCTTAAAAATTCACAACACTTGGGAGACAGTTGAACCGTTCGCAGATAAAGTAAGCCCCATTTCTCAGATTCTCTTGTTCGGTTCGGAACAAGCTGTTTCTTCCCACCGGGAACTTCATAAAACATTCCGACCGATGATTTACACTCGCCCTTATCGAGGTGCATGTACCGACGCCATTAAGATTAGGTATTCATGTCGAACACCTGATACCTTAAGAGCATTTGATGTCGGGAATATCGAATGTGGACGGTTCAGATCATAAACGAATACTACTTACTATATCTATGACAAATTTTCTTTATTTTATTTTATTTAAAAAATATATATATAAATTAAAAGTGTATATATAAATGTGTATGTATATATAAATAAAAAAAAACATATTAAACCTGCATATCAAGATTCAAAACGCCGCCACAATAAGCATTGAACATTAAAATTTCCAAGAAAAAGGAAAAATAATTTTGATATTAAACTTTTTTTAAATTTCTTTTTTTGATTTTTTTCTTTAATAGTATT
>DWLI01000338.1:0-22911 GCA_018249915.1 Cecropterus dorantes dorantes
CCTGATCATAGAGCTTGCTTTCTTCTGGATCACTTGGATAATATTCGCCGGATCGTAACCGTGGGATCTGAGAATAATAATATATTATACAACAATTTACGTAATGAAAACAACCATAAAATATGTATATTACAAACTTATGATTACACAAACTTATACTATAGAGTTACAAGCCTTTTTACAAGACTTAAGTCTCTAGTCTTGAGTAGGCTTGGAATATATTTCTTTCTAAGCAGAATGAACCTGAATCAGTGGGAATACTAGTGGTATACTAATTATAAGATTGCTCGCCGATTAATATATTTAACTATCTAAATCTCGTATTTTGTGTGCTAAGTGAAAGTAAAAACTTGCATCCATATGATGCGTCTAATCAAGTATAATAATAACAGAGAGCGCATATCAACGTGTACACGCAAGAAGTGAAACTATTACAAAATGACTGTTGCATATCATATGATAAGATACAATATTATTTTATCACACACACCGTAAGTTAGAAATAGATATTTCTAGCTATTTCTAACTTACGGCACCTAAAGAAGTTTAACTTTTAAAAAAATCATGTTTTACATCATATATACATCACAAAGTTTAGTAGTGTAATAATATTAGTGTTATATAGGAGCATTGACCTTATTGGCGAGATGTTTAGGCGGCTGCGCGTTGAAGGGCAGCCCCGAGGGCGGCGGCGGCTTGGTGGGCTGCTGCAGCGCCGGCGGGATGTAGATGGGCACCGGCGGGATCACCACCGCCTTGCCCCATCCCAGCTTCATCTCGTAATTCATTATTTCCTTACCTACGAGAAGACATGTCACATCTCTATAGATATTTGGGTTTTTCTATAAAGTCTACCCAAGTATTTATATAATCACAAAATTGAACATTGAAAGTTAGGTTTGGGAAGTATAAAAAAAGTAAAATAGCATTAAATTAAATAGCCTTTTCTTTTATTACTTTTTTCATTTTTTGTAAGCTACATGCCCTACTACCGGACGGAAACAGGCATAAGAGGATTCTTGAAGTTTTAAATATGTAAATTTTTATAAAAATCCATCCCTTGACTTAAAGTTTTAATATTTTTCACTAATTTTTTAAGTGTTTACTCCATAGTTTCTGATTTGGTCATATGAGGTTAAGCAAGCTTATTATCTCTATTAAGAATACTACTTCAATAATTGTGCGATTGTCTGTGCCATTACTATGAGTTTATTGCGTTTACTCAAAACAATCACAATTTACATTTCACCCACATGATGAAGTAAGGGCGAAATGTAAGTGGTGATCGTTTTGAGGAAACTATAAACTCGTACTAAACGCGATCAAATGTTTACCGTTGATGCATCTGAGCGCCCGCTCGCCGTCCTTGCGCGACATGAACGCGACGAAGCCGCAGTTCCGGCCGCGCGCCTTCTCCTCGTCGGAGCGCGGCCACATGATCTTGATGCTGGCCAGCGGTCCGTACCGACCGAATATCTCCATGAGTTGCTGTTCTGTAATCTGATAAATTTAAATTGATATTTTTAGTTAGCGTCAGTTTTAATCTTACAGTACACATATTGTCGAGTTGTTTATCATATGTCATATCATAAATAAATAAATTTTATTTTACTGCTATTTACTACTGTCAGTTTTATATATTTTATAGATGCATAAGGTGGTACGACCAGCATAGTTTACACCGCGAGATACTTGTACCACATTTTATTTACAGCAGCAGCGTTGCAGCACAAAGCAATTGATAGAATAAGTGTTGCTTTTGATAGAAATCTGAGACATCTGTGATCAGATTCAGGTAGAGCAGCTATTCTATATGAAGTTAATTACGGATGTCCATAAATGACAGTGATCAATCACCATCTCACCACTTATGGTGGAATATATGCATTTACTTCTCGAAATTTATATACATCATATGCTACCTTTGGATTAAGATTTCCCAAATACAAATTGGTGGTGTTAGGGTCACCAGTGTCGTAAGAGCCCACGTCCGGCATGACGTCGGCGGCGGGCTCCGAGCCGATAGCGCCGCGGTCCCGCAACACATTCTTGTACTTGTGCCGCTCGGATCTCTCCTCTTGGATTCTGGAAATAAATAAATTTATATGATAAACCGGTTGAAAAAAGAGTCATGACATTTTTAGTAACCTTGAGCTTAACAGTTGTTAACCATTTTTCTATTTTACTTTCCACCATGTTACCACCCTCATACCGCAAGAGTATTGAGTGTTTCATCTAGCTTTTAAATAAGTAGAACTCACAAACTATCCTTTTGGTAATGCCACACATAAATTCCCACCAATCAGAAATTACACCCATGAAATAGTTAGGAAGACAATATGTGATGTTTGTCAGAACTGACATAACATAAGATGGCACAATGATATGTGAAAAACATAATTATAATGAGTCATTTTGTCCAAAATTCAACAATTTGCACTGCTTATGTATCACAAAATTTTATACATACTGCCTCAACTCCTCCTTAAATAACTCCAAATTGCTTTTTTTCTTGTCTTTAGTCTGCTTGCCTCGTAGCCGACTGGGAGGTTCTGACCGCTGTGAGAGGTTGCGCACCACGTCTGCCTCATTGGACCTCTGTTTGTCATCTAAGCGTGAAACTGGCTTATACAGCTTACCACGCTCTGATGTGTCCTCCTCTGAAATATTGATAAATGTAATAAATTGTCGTAAGGAAGCAGTTGGTTTAATGGACCTGTTAGAGTTTTGATTTAAATATAATCAAAACTCTAAAACTAGAACAAGGGCTAAAGTAATACAACACATGATAGAAAATTGTTTAAAAATAATTACACAGTTTATGTCATAATGATGAATTTGCATCTATACACAATATTAGATCTATTCTAGTATTCTAATTAATATTATATATAATATTAGTTAGAATACACATATTTGGAAGGAGATGGTTTTGTAACTGAAATATTTTGAAAAAATAATTGTTTATTACCTAATGAAAATTTGTTTGATTGAAACAAAAGTATAACTTACTTCTAGCCCCTGCATCATAAGTGCCAGCCTTCACCCAGATCTTCGATGTAGTGCTGGGCACCTCCTGGAAGGTCTCCACAAACTCTTTGAATACCTGTAAAAATCACGTTTTTTTAATAGATTTTATGTCTTTGTCACTGGATCATTATCTCCAAAATACCTGCAAGAATTAGGATAATTCATTCGTTTTTAATAAATGTATAGCTAGTTATCTTTATATACATAATTCTTCTGTATGTGTGCATATCATTGAACTCCTCCTAAATGGCTGGACAGATTGATATGATTATTTTTGTCTTTATGTGGGTCCAAGAATGGTTTAGATTCACAATTCGGTTCAATTTAATTTAATCGTTTTTTAATTGCTTTGTAAGCTTTCTCTATACTAAAGGTTAAAGCCCATCTGGACGTATGGGTCCACTAGTTATATATATTTTACGTCTGTCGGGTCCACTAGTTATATATATTTTACAAAATTTACTCTTTTAATCGTTACAATCGTAAATCGTTCTATTTGCAATAGAACAACGATTCTCAGTTTTAGATATACATGAAAATTCAGAAAAAAGTGTCCGTGACTTACATGAGCAGCCGCTTCTTCTTCTTCTTTCTTGCGAAGCTCTTCGAGCTCCTTCTTCGACAAGTTTCGACTACTCATTGTCGCTGCTATTACTAATTATACCACCGAAGGAACGCGACACTAACATACGTTACATTATTTCAGTTATAGTTTTACACTATACGCTTTATTAAAGTTTATAACAAAAGTAAAATATTATTTTACATATTCAAATAAAATAACCTGGAAATCGAAACAAATGTATACAATTTGTTGATTACTGAATGCTGACTGATGACGTTTAGAATCTTTTAAATCACTATGACATGAGGCAACCATATCTGGTATTATAAAGTCAAAGGAATAACGAACACATTCGAAATAATTATGTTGTCATTTTTTTAGAAAACAAAGTCTAGAATTATCATTTTTTAATTAATAAAAATGTGCAAAAGTTTTAAAATACGTATATATCAAAGTAGTAACAGTAACAGATGACAATAGATATTCATTTTTTTATCAGTCTGCCTGTTTTGGCGGGAAATTTGAAGTTCACTAAGTAATGCAAAAGATCAAGTACTCCAAATAGCTCATTAAGTTTATTCCGGTTAACCAAACATTACATGTAATATGGTAAATCTGCGTATATAATTTGTTTCCCTTTATATTAATTTGTAATCGAATTTGTAACATTTATGGGTGGAGTATTTTTTACAGCTTGTAGTAGCTTGTATGACTGCAAGGTACTACATTCAGGTTAACTCAAACGTTACATGTGATACGGAAAATCTGCATATATAAACATAATTTGTTTCCCTTTATATTAATTTGTAATCGAATTTGTAACATTTATGGGTTGTAGTATTTTTTACAGCTTGTAGTACCTTGTATGACTACAAGGTACTACAAGCTGTAAAAAGGTCATTGAAATATCCTCTAACATAAACTTTATTAACATCTGTTTTAATGACAATTACCGATGCAGTTGGCAAGTAACGCGAAACCTTTTTTTTATGTTATAAGTAATATTAGCCGTTTCTACTCTAAGCAGTTAATATATTACCTTCATAATTATTATATTACTAACATCACCTAATATAGAATAACTGTAAATACGAAATAAAAGCGAATCTCAAAATGTAAGGTTGATTGCCATTCATAATTACAAGTTATTTATTATAGGTGTTTTTGTAAAATAGTTTTTCACATTACTATCAAAATGACGAGAAAAAAAAATCATTAATATGCGTTTTTAAAAGCAATATTTTAAAGGTAACTTTTAGAAAAGTACGATATATTTTATAGGATAGTGACAATGTGGTTAAATAAAAAATCATAAAAATACTGGTTACATATTTATTGAAAAAGTATACATCAAAAAGTTTCGATGTAAAATTAAAAAACGTGTATTTGCATTTGCCAAACTTTTACTTGTTGCGCATTGTGTATAGATTTTATATGATATTAAATTGTCTGCATTAACTTGTGTATGTACATTTTTGCGCCATAAATTTAAATGACAAAAAACATATATTTTTTAATATTATGTGAAATTCAATTATAAATTACTTATTTAGTTCCACATGTAATGGATATATAATCTTTGATTTATTCAGATTTATTATAAAATAGGTCAGCATTTCGTAAAGTTATATAATGTTAACAAATTTTCAGCAAGCTGTTTTTATATTTTATTGTTCATACATTTTGTCTATTATATTTATTTATACAAATCCCTTATTTCCATTTATTAACTATCTCTACATAAATAATAAAGATATAATTTAAAGAAACAAAACATAATAATTACACAATATTGATTTCCCTGCCTGCTTTAAAAATATTAATTGCTAAGATGATACTTAATAACATAATGATACACAAATTAATTAAAATATTTTTATAAGAACACATTATGAATTAAAAGTTGAAGCATATATTGTAATCGTAATATTTTATAAAATTTGAGAAATGAAATACTTCGTTAAAGGAAAATATTTTTGGGTCATTTAATTATAACACAAAACATAGCTGGTTCCTCTAAAGTCAGCTGCAACTTTCAATAACAAACGAATTAAAGCAGTGTTGTTTAATTGTGTTGATTAATTAAAGTTGGCATTTTCACAATTAAGTATTTTTTTATAAACATGAATGTGTTGATTCTTTATATATAAGTATTTATAGAAATTATAATTATGATTTGTTCCAATTAATACTGATATTTAGACATGTTTCAAGTGGCTCCACGTATGACAGCATAATGGGACGAGGGGTATGTTTTAGTGAATAGCGAGGTGTCAAGAGTAAATATATTTGTGCATTACAAAGCTTATACTACAAGTATATATGCCACATAAATTACGCTAACATTTACTGTACAGTAACATAATGTACACAGTAACATTAAGATTTCATAAGATTGTGTGTACTGGATTTAGCGACTGTTGTTAGTGGCTAAATGCCAGTATAGTGATCGACTTAACTTAATATTTCAACATTTCGATAAGTATGAAATTTAAATTATTTTCAAAAAATATTTTTCATATTAATCCAATCCGAATAACAATTTCTATTAATTAACTAATTACTATTAGTTAATAACTAGTTAATAATATGCAATTACATAGTTGTAAAAAGTTAACTATTCGCATTCATTGCAAATAAATTTATTTTTATTTATTTCGAACAACCATGTCATTTATAGTGTTACTATGGATAAATTAAAGGATTTGTGCTTTGTGAACGTTTGTTGAATATACTTCATAAACATCAATTAATAGCTATGCAACACATCAACAAACATTAAAATCTTTTTAGAATTATGATATATTTATCTAAATAATCGATATAAATTATCAATCCGTCTCAAACGCCGTAGGCCGGAAAAGCTCCCCGTGGCCGTCGGCGGACACGCCCAATACACCAACTATACTCGATCGTGCCTCGCGGTAGCTCATACAACGATATGCACATATTTTGCATGCATGTGTTGTTCATTACAGACATTCATATATGTAACATTGTACTCGAAATGCAATTGTAGTGAAAAAATAATGAACCAACATTATATTAAGGAGTTATCTAACATGCGTAAACACTGCATTATTTTCAGAGGTACTTAATATTTAAATTTAGCATTAATCGGCAATATATTTGTGCACTGGTGTGAATACATATTTATGACAAAATGGTTGTTTATAAACAGGATGGAAGAAAGACACAATTTATAATGAAGACTAACAGTGTACATTTGATCAGTTCTTTATTTAGCAGCTCTTCGTTGAGCTAGCGCAATTTAGCATTATGCAGTTTTACCACTTTACCCCAATATTAACAATAAGACGAATACATACATAACTACTTTAAAAAAATAATTACATTACATACAGAGGTACAAAACACTTTTACTCTATTAAATGCACATTACCAAACATATTGTACTATCGATCTCTAATTAACAAAACAAAGTCGATGGCCAACAATCGAAAGATGTAAATTATACGTTAAAAATAAAAAATAAAAACCTAAACTTGTACTCGTACATTTGATCAGTAACACTAATATTTAAAGTAAGTTTCCACATATAATATACATCGATTACTTTATAAAAACTCTTCAACATACGCTACTGCCACGCGCTTTCGAACTCCAAAAAATCTTAGTACAAAATTCGGAGCGCGTGACGCCCTCGAAAAGAATGAAACTCGCGTTGTCGTGCACTAAGCTCACGGACCGTCCTCGAGGATCGACGCGTCGGGCGGACTCGCCTCCGTCGGCCGGTCCGCATCGGTCACACCGGCGCCGGCGCGTCGGATCCACGAGGTGGTAAGGACAGCCTCCGTTCACACTGTACAGGGTAACGTCCGCACGAGTGCAGCCGCAGCGGGGCGCGCGGGGCGTTCAGGCATCCGCGTCGGCGCCCTTCAATCGCAGTCGTGCAAAGTCTTCGAATATTATGTCGTCGTCTTGTTCTTGTCCGTTTTCATCTCTGCAAGGTAGCGTATGAGATAAGTGGACACTATTGCAGGCGACTTAAAAGATAATTAAAAATGCATGAATTAGCTTGTGAAGTGGTTTTAGTAGGGCACAGTGAAAACTGTAAAAATGCTAAGTGTGTAAATTTATATACAATAAGGTGTGTTACAGAGCTAATTGTTACGCGACTCACCAGGCACCGCACTACAAGGCCGCAATACAACTTTTAATATTAGTAGGTAAACATGATTATAATTTTTTTGTATAAGGTATTAGGTAGTGTCCGACCAAAGCTTCGGCTTCGTCCACCTTCGGTCTCGGCCAAAATGGGCCAAAGTCGAAGATTTCTAGCAAGCGAAAAAAATTACATAGTAACGAATGCAGTATTCCGCGAGTAAAATCGTAATGTTTTGCTTGTTGTGTTTAAAATTTTCATTAATTCGAGTTGTGATCGTTTTCTACAAGTTACAAAGTATTTATAATATTTATATGTAATTTTGGCAAAATAAACATTTATATACAAAAGTTTAATTTTATTTAAATTGCTATATAACTAATATTAGACAATTTGGAAATGACTGTTTTTTTTTAACTTTCGGCTTTCAAAGATTCGACCGAAGTTTGTGACGACAGACGAATAAGTGGCTTCGGCTTTGGCAAAAATCGATCTTCGGTCGGACACTAGTGTTACGTAATCGATGGTACATGATTATGTTTTGTTAGCACTATAATTATCGTAATTAAATATATGAGACAATGTTAATTATTAGCGTTTTTTAGAGTTATCAGTGTATGTCATTCAATTCTATGAAGTAACAACTAACTTTAGCATAACTAAAACATAGTTGTCAAAAATATTGGTGTTGTTTTTGCACGCATTTATAAACGACAAACATATATAGCTAAAGAAAGAGTAAGTTCTGACGGGTGCGGGTCGAGCTGGATGAGGTCGTGCGCGATGTGCGGCGCGGGCTCGGGCGCGGCGCGCGGCGGCTCCTCCTCCGGCTTCGGGTGCATCAGGATGAACGGCAGCTCCGCGCTCAGGTCACTGCACACACACAAAAATACTCTATGTATTATATATTCCACTTGTACAGCTAATCTATTAGTACTAGTGCTACTGTCATGACGTTGTGGAAGTTATTTATTAGATTGTACAAGATTTCAATTTAACAATGTGTAATTCAAATTTCAAAAACTCTTTTATTAATCCATTTCATAATCTTGATAAATTGTACTATACAATAAAATTAAGTACGTGTCAAGTATCTTAAAAAAAGAAAAAGAAATGTAGAGCAGAAATTTAAAATAAACTACCAGAATTTTTTTTCAAAAATGAATTCTTTGTAACTAAGCATTTATAACATCCGTCTCCAATGTTTTATCATAAAGGTTAAATGATATTTATTTTATTGTATTATAAAAATGCTTACCCTCCGAGTGGTCCAAGACACAACTTCACTTTAACTTTGTATTGTACTATGATGCCTAGGTTCTCGCGTTGTGTTGGATCTGGTATTCTGTAAAGAACGATATAATACTTTAATTAGTATTTTATTATTTGCGTCATTTTGGTATTCATTTGAAAGTGTAGATTTCTTATCTTACGTTTTGATATTGTTAGTCACACTTTTAATAAAATATAAACTGAGTATGTCAACTTACAATAACATAAACAAGTAATTTCAGCTTGTTAACATAGCAATATACTCGTATGTCCGATCAAAGGTTGAACTTAAATCGTAATTGTCATGCCGTTTCTCAATTACTGATGTACATGACCGGTAGTGATTCTCTCTATAATACGCTACATGCTTGTTACTTTACTTAAGAATAAAGCAGTATGTTTGTGTAAACGTACAGCGTGCTGGAGGCGAGGTTGGTGTCCTCGTGCTTGAGCTGGCCGTCGAGCGCCAGCCCCCACTTGTCCTTGTTGTTGGCGAGCAGCGGCGTCAGCGTGAACACCTTGCTCAGCGTGAAGCCGGGGCCCACCGGACAACCCTCTCTGTAACAAGTAAACGACGCATTTAATACACAAGATCTTACAGTCTTAAGTTTGGCTTAAAATCGAACGTGTGGAGTGAGCACCCATTACAGTACAGATACATACATATGTATCGAAGTTCATGAAGGTACTCACAAAACGGTCCTTATATTATTTTATATTTCGGTTAATAGACTATTTCTGTGATCCTAGTGAGAATGGGTATAAATTTGATCATTGACATTGGCAAAACCCAAAGTTATACCCGTTTTCACTAGGGCCACAGATTAGTTCTACATTATGATAAAGGAATATAATTAAGAATTACTGCTGAGGAATAACTTCACATGAAAGATGTCTAAAGTAAACAAAATCCGGACATGAAACTCAAATAATTCACATTAAGATTACGAATTTAAAATTAATTTAAATTGAAAATAACATTATAAAACAAATAATATTTCGCTTAATTGGAAGTAGTAACGGGTTGCAATGAATATGCTACTCTCACGGGTTAGTCGAATTGAACATTTGGATCGCCACGTTTTAAATAAGTCTGACATAAGACTCCTTTTAAACAAGAATACAGCAGTGCAAAACATTTCTCCGGTAAATAACAATTAAAAGAGGTGGCCACGGCGTGATATAGCGTTTTACCACCTTTAGTTGTAAGGATATGAAAATATTGTTAGTTGTGTATATCACAAAAAATATTTAAAACGCATTTCAACATTCGGGAAATAAATTCTGAAAGGGGTCATGCGCTTCAACCACACGCAAAAACTTACTTACAGAGACTTTAGAGCTACTTTCTTATTGAACAATCCGATAAATGGGAGTGTAATATTTTTCCACGTACTCAGCTCCCTGCATCAGAAATGAATATAATACAACAACTGTAGGGTACGATAATGTGCGTGTGATATAATATAATAGAATTTTGATACGAGACAAAAAACAATGTTATTGGCCAAGTAAATTTATAATTTAATAAATATTTTAAGGCATAGAAGCATCGAGTAAAAATAAGCATGGACGAGGATTTTAGTACAAAATAGAAAACAATAACATAAACAAGCAGTAGAACTTGCAGTGTAGAGTTAAATTACTGTTTGACAATTACTTTATTTCGCACGAGCCATTATATTCTAGTTTGTCTTCTTGGAATTGAACGTACAAAAAATGTTTTAAGCCTCTTCTGAATTTAACAATTAGCTCAGTAACGCCAAATTTTAATGCCGCTGAACCTATCGTTCGTCCGTTGTCAGTCAGTCATAGTTGTCAAACCAACACGTTTATGCGATGAATCCTTAGCGGGAATCTGCAGCTAACATGTCCTACCCCAGTATCGTCAGTACGAAGCAGTCGACAAAATGTAACTTTTGGAGCAATTTATAGCATACCTACCAACCTCAGTGCGCACTATAATATTTTTGTATAGAAAGAGACACTCACTCGCTCTCTGCCTCGGCGACGGTGCATTTGTACTGAGCGGTGGAGAAGAGACAGATGTCGGCGAACTGGCGCACCGACACCTTGATGCGCTTCACCGAGCGGTTCGAGTTGTTCGCTATGTGCACGTTCACTGCTATGTTCTCGCCGTGGTGGTACAGCTCCTGGAATACAGAACACGTAATGTGTTAGAATTGATAAAATAAACAAGTATATGCGTCGATATATAGACGGGTTACTATTTTTAATATGGTACTTTAAAACAAATGAAATAAAATTACACGCGTACAAGCGCTTGTGGGGCACTTACAAATTGACAATTACAATTGTTCTTAATATTTATACTTCATTAATTGATTTTTATTGTTATAAACTTGATAACGGTAATAAGTGTATTCGATAACAAATAAATAGGAACTTAAATAAATAGAAATTATTTAACGATAATAACTCTAGATTCGAAAGTTTTTTACTCAAAACGCCAATGTTTTTATTTGTATTAAACAACTACTGTGCATCTTTAACCTATATTATTTCCATTTTATTTGCCTCTATGTATAAAACATCACGTCTTTATCGTGTATTGTATAGGAATCAATAGCGTCTATAGAATATTTATGACCACAAGACTGAAGAAGGTAAATAAAGATGATTGATCACCTTATCCAAAGAGGCTTCCAGGTACAGTTTGTTGGGGCTCATCATAAATTCCTTCGACACCTCTACGGACGGTTGTTCACCTTGCTTGCTCGGCGCGTACATTATCTTCCTGATTGCTAACCGAACTGAATTCCTGTAGAAATATTAGAATATTACAAAATATTCTAGAGAAATGTAAGCAATATTTCAACATTGATGCAATCTACTTGACTGTTAGACCGATATAAAAACATACAACGTTCAGAGGTCAGATCAGATAAAATGGGAAAAAATAATAATTCTGTAACTTTCAAAGATCTCCTTGTCCATACCGTTGTGAAAAATTGTGAAAAGATCACAATATTTAAATGAAACGAAAAGTTTTTATTTTGTGTTAGCTTAAGGGACTTTCAGAAATTCTTAACGATGAAACGTTAAGATAAGTATCGGACCGGAAAACATCTACCATTTTTATGTTTGAGCGTCAATTTGAATATATTGAAACTTTTATATTCATTATCAAATCGACGACCTTCGTAGCGGCGCGGTCGCCATAGATACATATATCTGACTGAAAAAATCGAATTAATTTGAGTCTGCGTGATCAGTTTATTCATTTGGTGTTTCCATGGCACCCAAGTTATAGGAAAAATAGAGCTATCTATAAAGTAGTATAGTAGTATAAAAAATAGAGCCATCTATAATATGTAGAAAGCGGTATTAATTATTATTAAATTGAGGTTTCATGACACATATAGAAAGTAGGTTAAACTCCATTCATTCGTTACTCACTGCCGTGCTAATCGTAGTCGCCGTGCGTAAGTTTGTTGTCATTAGTTTTGTTTTGTAACACCATGAGTCTCAGTGTCTACTTTTTCGAAAAGAGAGTACAATTACTAGTAACTGTTGTTTATGAACGAGTCACCACCGCGGTTAGCCGTTTTATGAATCAATGAACAACGTCAATTCTTAATTAACTAACAGGTTTGTTTGTTATTAAACTACAAAAAAGTGTTTTGAATAAGCGAATAAACTATCAAGGCCTAGTTAGTTACTTGTCAAACATAGGGTTACATTAAATAACTACTATAAAGACATGCGCATAACGCCATAGGTTGTGTACAACGAAGTCCGTAACTGATTTTTAAAAAATCAGCAATTTTGAACCCAATCGGGAGTTGGATTGGTGAACTAGTGGTCAAATTTTATATAGGCACACTTCGGTTAGCACGAGATTATGTATTTCCATTTGTGACTTATTGGCGTCAAAAATCTTAAAAGAGAATTTCATAAACGCATTGGTACAGACTGCCTTTTGAAGTTTTTTCCAGGTTCCATCCAGTTGTGGAAAGCGATTTATTTGCAAAAGGATGTATTTTTCTCATTTGGCAAAAATCAGAAATATACTAGTTTTCACTAGACAACAGAATTTAATTGTGGATAGAATCAGTTCAAAAGGCCCTTGATTAGCTACCTCTTGTGCAGCTTACCTTCCTGGGTGTCGGCAAAATTACAACAGTTATCAGAATATAACCTGTTTGGAATCTGCTTATAAAGTATGGTATAGCTACCTCTTGTGTGGCTTATCGTCCTGGGTATCGGCTACGAAGGCCTTCAGCTCGTAGTCGACGCCGCACGGCTTGCCGGTGTCGCCGGGCGCCGGCTGCAGCGTGACGGAGGCGGGGCAGTGCGGCGGCAGCTCGAAGTAGAAGGGGTGCGCCGCGGGGCCCAGCTTGCGCACCAGCCGCTCCTGCAGCCGCGTCAGGGGCCGCTTTGGTGTGCTCGTCGCTGGGTATATCTGGAATATGTCACGTTGTTTGTGTGATTGTGATTTTATTTGTCGCAAGTAAAATTCGTTCCTTGTTTTTTGACTCTACACACTTGGTAAATGTTTTTTTTTTGCATTAAGTCCGTTCTTGGCGAATATTTCTCCAAGAATGCTTAAAAATAGAACTGCCTTCTACATTACGAGACTCAAAAACTATTGTCAACATCACTTTTAAAAAGACGATTGAAATGAACTTAAGCACATTTTTACTAGTGATCCGCTTTATACATTTGTTGCTAAACACCAAGAATTCATTCTGCTAAAGCAAAATAAAATCAATTCATTAGATTCAAAAAATCTTTTTAATTAATCAGGCAGATATACTCGTACAGAAGTACCACAACACGCACAATTTAAGTTTAAATTATTACCCATAAATATTAAACTGCACAGTTTAGACAAAACACTGGAAACAAGAAAAAAAACACACCTGTTCAGCAGCCAAGTACAGATCCTTTCGGAAGGTGAGGCCGAGTACGTCGAGGTCCTCGCGTCCGTACCTGAACGCTGCCAGCACGTGCCCAAACACCTTCCTCTCCTTCACGTACTCGGGATCAATTAACACCACCCCATCTGCAATTAGTCATCATTGTTTACATACACGCACTTCTGGTAACACATATCACGTAATAATAATGTATTAACCATACATAGTATTGACGGTAAACATTACGTCAAACGCTGATACATATGACACATAAATTATCATTCTTATGAGTACTGAAAATATTATATATCTTAACGAAAACCTAAAATTTTATATTTATAACGAAACGAAAACTATTGATATGTAGGTTTCACTAACACAACAAACGAATGATAAGAATTCAATATAGAAATCTTTGTACGTTAAAATTGCTTAAGAAAGTTGTTGTTGTTTTCTTATTAGGTACATACACTGAAAACCTCATCAGATATTTCAATATAAATGAAAGTTTCCCGGAAAACCGAACAATACGGAAGCAATAACGTTTAGTGGGTTTCCCACCTGTGCAAATTTGCGAACGCTTAAAGGGCATCTCGGAATATAAGGCGGATTCCTTTGAAACGCGCACGAGAAACTTTTATTACATTCTTTGCTTTCCAATAAAGATTCGTCTTCATAATATATCAAGTTCAAGCCTAGAATTGGGTAATAAATATCAATTAAGTACATACCAATCGGGTCTACATGTGTAATGTGGTCTACGAAGTCTCTCTTCCCTAAATATACTGTTATCTGTAACAATAAATAAATATATTAAACACTCTGAATTCACATTAATTACTAAGTATTTTTTTTATCAGAACGACCATTACGTTCTGATAAAAAATATCACACATCACATTCTAAAGGGTCTATCTCAAGTTGATCTTCGTTGCTATGTTACTCCCGAAGACTAAGATGATCACCTCATATATAAGTGAACTGTTTCACCCTAGAAATAAATGTGGCGGTGGTACCTCCCCGGTCTAATCACACTGGGTCTACCACGTTATGAAATTTATTTATTATTCAATGCTTCAAAGTTCATAAATCGAGAAGAAAATGGATTTATTAACTCTATATCTCACAATTTATTTGTCCATTTTACGCATCAAAGTATCCTATACCTAACTCATAGCCACATTCTAAGATTTTCCCATGTCGCGGGTACTATACACTCTTAAAAACGAAAACAAGCACCCAGAAGACTAAATGCATCGTTCAGATTTCTGCCAAGGGATCGAACCCGTCTTTACGTATCAGTCCGGTATGGTGACCGTTCCACCACACTTGTCGTAGTAACGGTATGTAATAGCTGATAAATTGATCATTTACCTTGCCATTGGGTGAACTCTTTTTGAATACCCGCGTGGCTTGCCGCTGCTTGTTACTGCCGCCGTCCTCCATCGTGCGCCCCCTGCCGCCGCGCCCGCCGCACCACTGCTGCACACATACCGTATTATTCGTATATCACAAGCTTCCATACACTCACTATTCATAGAATACATTTTTATACAATAACTAGGAAAGGCTTGCAGTCCATCTGACGGGAAGTAGCCATTGCACTCCATGAATATCTGTAATTAACCCCAGGTAGATGCGTCCTACCTGTGGCAAGTTACATATGCATTGCTGCCCCATAGTACTAAGTTTACACATATGCCCACACGTACAAAATTCCACAACACAATATTTTTAAAGTGAAAATAAAATTAACCTTATTATTCTCCAATATAGTCATTTTGTGCTTATGTACTGTTATTTTACGCGTTAACAATTGAGCTTCTCACTTCAATCTAACTAGCTTTATGGGACGACTCTTGTATTTATACAAACAATAATCGTGACATGCATTTTCCTCATATTATGGGGGCAATGTTCCTATGACGTTGTGCTCCACGGAAGTGACAGGAGACCGATTACAGGCAATATACTCACAACGCGGAATAATACGCCATGTGTAAAGCCCGCCTGATTAGAACTTATCGCAATGAGGGATTTTACTACCACTATCGAACTAATTAATTGATTATTATACCATGATTCTTAAGAATGATCAGTCCAATTCAATATTTCAATATACTATAGGTGTCCGATCAACGGTATCGGAACTTTTAATCTTCTAAAATATCTCACATCTTATAAACAAATAAAAATATTTTTTATCATTTTCTTACAACCAATATGTATTGGCAGCTATTTACATTATTATCTCACCAAATACGAACAAGTGTTTTTATTGAGTAACATCTACTTAAGAAATAGTTATTCGTTTTAATTATAATTGTTATGTACGCACGTGCATAAAAATGATAATAGCTGCGGCTAAACGTCTATACATAAAAGATTTTACGTTTTCCGGCCGGTCGTAACAGAATGCGTGTACGTGACGCGGTCGGTCACATCACTGACCGTTCGTGATTCACACGGACGCACCTCCAACTAGGTAAATCATTAGGAATATTTCTGAGAACGATCCGACGCGGGTGCCGTAACAAATAATACTTGCAATCGATGATTGAATTAATTAATAATGGGAAACAGTTTAAATCGTCAGCCATGTCAGCATGATACTCGTGAAGTGCGAAAGCAAAATAACAATATTATGGTAAAATTATCCTATTGGAACATGACCATTTGAAAACGTATAATTTAAAGAAAAGCAAGAAGAAACTATTTCATGATACCTATATATTATAAACAATATAAGATAGACGTAAAGGAAAAATGTACAATATAATCTGTGGTGTGTTATATCACGAACGGACGCGGACCAGCTAGCGTAGACGCATCATCAGTGGTAAAGCGGAGCAGAGTTCGTAGCGGTACGTCATGATCTGTCGGTATCGGTAACCCCAAAGTTGCGTTTCGATTTCTTACATTTTAGACCAGGGTTTCTCAAACTTATGCATCCGCGTAACCCTTTTCAATATTAAAAACTATGGAGGACACCTTTAAAAATACCTCCAGGTAGAGTACAATAATAATAATAAGGTAATAAACAGATAGGGTCAAATTTATAAGATTTTTGGGCTTGTTCTAAGAGTAACGTAACTTTTAATTTTCGTATGTGCGCTATTATCTAAGTATGCATCATTATGTTAAGTTTGTTGCGTACCCCTGACCATCACTATGCGTACCCTAAGGGGTACGCGTACCCCTCTTTGAGAAACCCTGTTTTAGACAATTTGACTTCAAATCTCTAGACCAACTGACCGAGATGCAACGCTTTAGGAGACTTAGTGCAGTTCGATATTGCTCATGATCGTGTACCGACAGTGCAAGAATCCGTAATTAATAGATCGTCGAAGCGATCGTCGTAGAGAATGGCTCTCTACGCGGGATGATATGAGTTTTCAACGCTTTGAGAAAGGTGCATGAAATGCGAGTTCTAATTTTTTTTTTATCGCACATATAAAGAAAGGTTGACCCTTTTTTCAAGCGTTTAAATTTTTGGTATGAGCATGAAGTTCGTGGGCAACGAACAAGGGCACAGTTACCTCTTAAAATTTTGAGAGATTTATTTAAAATTTCAATTTGTAAATAAGAGTATGAGAAGTATAAGGATGATAAATAATTCATAAAAATTGTATTGTTTAATGTTTCATACATATAATTACATTGTTTATGATCATAAATAGGTACTCTTTGATTTTTCTATTCAATAAAAGGAATGGATTTCAAAAGAGAAAAAATGTAATCGAACAAATTCGATACAACTAGTCTTTATTGATCATAATAATTAATAGATATTCAATATGGCCGCAAAAACCAGTAGGAAAACATTAACACACTCAGAGTACGGCACGTATGCAAGCTTCCACACGCACACACGGCCATGGAAGTTCTGTTTACTTATATTGTATCAAAGTTTTGCTTAGCCTTACTTAACAACGTCGAAAGTGTGTTAATAAGGATAGAAAACATACAGAAACTTTTATCTTCACTTCTGAAACTATGCGCTCTACACGCTTACAGCGATGCCGTGTTGCTAGGTAGGTCACGCTCCAAATCTTCCACTCATTAAAGAGCTTTTAAATTAAACCTTCCCTTATGTAACTCTATCTGGTTCATTTTAAAGTCTTGTAATTTTAGAATTTCGTAAAAACAATTTTGGATTTACGGTTAATGTACGGTATGTTTTTTCACATCTGTTTGTCATTTGCGTAAACATAACGCGAATATCCAGGAAACGCGCAAATCATGTACATTTTATGTGTTAGGAAGCAAAACAAACAATTTATGTTTATATGTACTCAAAATAGTATAATCCACTGAAATGTTAAAATAAAAGGAAATAACAGCATTGTAAAATTAGATGCAAAGAAAACTTGACATAACCAGAAGAGGTTACAGCATATACGGTATAAAAAGTAAAATGTCTGAAGAAGCGCCATTACGTAATACGTGATGATTTGATGTACATGCATGATGTACAAACATTCTGATGAAGGGGAAACCTTATCTTCTCAAAGAAATTTTTTGTTTAATTTTTTTTTAATTACTTGTATAGTCCAACACTAAAATTCAGGATTAAAATATATTATAAGTAATTACTTAATACTTACGAATACCCGTGGGCGGCTCCAGGGTGTGCTTTACCGCCGCACAGTGCTGCTGCGCAGCCGCGCCGCCCTGTAACCAATAAAAAAATCTTGAAAACTAATTTATTTAGGACTTTTTAATTTATTTACTATTAAAGGACAAGTGGAGCTGGTAGTGCTCTCAAAAAAATGATTACTGATATAGTAGCCATAAATAACAAGTGTATCCAAGGACGCATATTTAGTACAAAATATGAAAATAATATAAACTGACGTTTGTACAAGTACACATGAACGATAAACTCTGACCGTCTTTTTATTCCATTACCCATATTACACGACATTAAACAGATGAGAAACTGCCGTTTCACATTTGAACGCGCCGTTCAGAATATAACAAAAATATGGGCCATAAACCGAATATATACAATCGCCTAAATTAAATCATTCTAAAATATCATATTTTCGTTGGTTTCAAAAGTAAGCAAACGGTTGAGCGTCATTTATCTCTATAGGTATGTTATTGACGTATTATGATAATGAATTAATTCATTATGCGATAGTCTTAAGTCTTTATCCGTCAACCCATTGTCCCACTGCTGGGCACGGGTCTTCTCTCAGATTGAGAGAATTTCAGGCCATAGCCCACCGCGCTAGCCATGCGCGAATTGGTAGACTTCCCACGCCTTTGAGAACTGTTTATTTAAAGAACTCTCTGCTATGTAGGTTTCCTCACGATGTTTTCCTTCGCCATAAATCTGAAGTGATAATGAATTTCTAATACGCACATAATTTTAGAAAAATCAGTGGTAGTGCCTCGGACCCTCCGCTTGAGAGACCGACTTTCAACCATTCGGCTATCACCGCTTTAGCACTTTATAATTGGGATAAAATTTCACAAATACAAATACATTTATTATTAACCTAAAACTACATATACGAGTATATAAATCCTGTGAACGAAATAATATAAAATTGAAAGAAGAATATGAGTAATTTGATTCATGCCTTGAGAGGTGCCCAAGGGACTCGAATTTCAATATATCTGGTTTAATTTAATTTCCAGCCTAGCAAATATATATTACAAACCCAGACACATAACAATTTCCATCAAATAGATATAATCCTATGATTACGAGTAAGGTTGAATGACTCGATGAACACACCATTATTTGAAATTCGTGTCTTATCTCACAGCTCTGCGACGATTATTATTTTAGCTACTGCTTCGTAAAACAAATTTTATATGTATTTAATATTTACTACTTAGGGGCGTATAATTTTCATCACTGTCACTGAAATATTTATAATTGATAGCTTCTTACGACACATGCAAACACTCCCCGACGAAAGAGGGCGTCATATTTTGTGGCCAAGTACAGCCCTCTATTATCCCCGGTGAAGGGTACCACTATTTGGATAATCGTCCAACAAGACACGAATTTGATTGACGGACTCCCCTTGATGGTTAAAGGATCCTAATGAAGAGTGAGCTGACGCTATGGAAGTGCCGTGGGAAAAATGACCTTCCGCTCTAAACTTCAATCGTAGTTCATCATAAGTCAAATCAAAGTGGAATTGATCTTCAATACATTGGTAGGTAGTTGACGGAGGTCGGGTAATCGGATTGTCCGTCATCTGGCTGTAAGGGCGCAATCCGATTTGATAACGTGTCATCGATTGGTGGCCGACAGAACGAATGAAGATGTCTTTTGATATGCGAAGTTCTTATATATTATGTCCATAGATATAAATAATATATTTATAAATGATGTTCTATTTTTTTTATTAGGAACACTCAATGTTATCAAAAAACTTAGCATTTAAGAGATAGTTGAATTTCATACTCATAAAAACAGTTCTTAGAATGAAATTGTTATTTTTAATGTCTAATAGTTTTTATAACGATAACGACACGAACAAATTGGATGAAAGAAAGACAATCTAGAAATTCCCAGAAGTTATTATAGTTGACGAGTAAAATAGATACCTAATATGTACTCTACATTCACTATGAGATATTTCGTGTACAATACGTATCTTATACAAAGTTTAGCCGCTGAATAAACTCACTAGACTCAGATCTTATGCTTGCGGCTTTCCATAAATTAATTTAGATATTGGGGAATGTAATAAATCCGTCGTAGTACTAAAAGGCGAGATGAGGCGCAATGTCACGTCTTATTTACTTTTTCATTTATATCTCATTCCCTCTGATTGAACGTGCGGCATATTCGCCCTCACTTTGATTGGCGTTTCGCGACCCATCACCTAATGTCCTCAAATGAACCTTTTGTGCGAGAAATCTTTTTCGTTAAGAAATTATATTTGTACCAGTAAAAGTGACAGTTTAATACAATGATGTGATTAGTTTTTGTTTAATATAAAAACCCTCTTGCGCTTATTTTAAATGAATTTACATAATATCAGATATTAATTAAAATTAAGTAGATATTAGCATAGCATAAGCCAATCAAAATCAAGTAAGTATTAGAAGAATTTTACTTAATTATTTAAGGCACAATTATTTGGGACGAATCTCTTCTTTTGGAAATTAATCCCTGCGGCCCATTTTAGGTTGAAGGACCATTAATTTGAGAAATTTCGGTGATCCTTTGTCCTTTCACCCATCCCTAAGATATGTACTAGAAAGTATAGGATTCAATTCGTGTGACGGGGTTACAATCTCTTTTTATAGAAGGCTCGCATGTGGGTCGCTTTATGTACAATTGTTACGGTTAAATGATCACTTTTTCGGGCCAGCTTTGCTTATGAATCGACAAAAATAGTACAGAATTTTATAATACATATATTTATACAGGTTGTCTGGCAAACGGTGTCGGAGTCTTTATTGCTGTAAAATACGGCCAATATTATTAACAAATCACCCATTAAGAAAACCCTTTTGGGTTCATCAGATTTTTTTATGGGGTAGATATGCATAATTTAAAACTCATACCCAGGTCGGTAACATACAAATTAAAATTACTGCCATTTCATAATGGTTAGAGAAAAATAAAAATTTAATCGGTATCGAAACACACATTTTACTAAAACAATAAACATACGAGGTGTGTGTAATGCCGATAAAAAGATTAGTTTTATTTATTTCGCATTCATCGTACTATTTCACAGCTTTTCAGTTCGCAATAGATCAAAACGGATATGACATTTGAAACAGCCGTAAACGCTGAATGTGTAGTGCAGAGTTCAGACGGTAAAAGGCACGAGAGTCAAAGGGAAACTGGGAATTACAAATCAAAACTAAAACGTTTCTGTATACAATCAAAAGCGGTACGATTTAGAAGCGATTTGGCACGCAACGAGCCGTCGTCAACAAGGCGCGACGTAGCTGTGATTTTCGAATTAGTGTGAATTAACCCGCTCCCTTGTCACTTAGCAAGTCTATCCTACTTTGAATTGTGGGGCGATGATTTCCACAGGCTTATTGTACCTATATTTGAAATTTCAGTGTTATTTGCTTTTTGTGCCAAACTGCTGGAAACTGCTCTCTACTCCCAATAAGTTAAGGCCTGGAGAATCACGATTATCCAGTCCGAATTGATGGAGGAATTTGTCCAAGGTGTCATTTAAATGATGACTTAGATTTTTCCCATTTGAATCGTAATTAATGGTTCATTAGATGCCTACTATTATAACGCAGGACGCGTAAAAAGAATATTACCTAGGATCAAATAGATCCGAAGCTTGTCATAGATTACCTTACTTCTTGGAATACTAATTCAATAAGTCAAGTCACTCGGTGGCGCCCTGTTAATGTAATAATCTCGTTACATTAATTTGAATTGAAAGCCATCTGATCTCGCAACACTCCAGTGTCGGTATTAAATTTGTAGCTACGAAGAAAGTAATATTTATAAATATGTGCGGCTCTCGTTGCCGAAGGTAATTAATTCACAATCATATGGTTGAAAATTTGTGACAATAATTCGAAAATGAAGCGCGCATTTCTATGCGCAAATATCTTCAAACAAAATAAACTTCTCGCGCCCTAGTTAATAAATTAAAATAACACGATGAACATCGACAGTGACTTATGATCTTATAATATTATCGTTTAGAATGATTCCATTATTTTTCCGTTACAACCGAGCGAAGTCGAATTTTATAAAATCATGGTTCATTTTAAACAGGTCGAAGAACTTGAAATTTCTCGTATTCTGATCATTTCTATGATATTGAGAGCAGAAGGGTCAGGTTTTATTAACTTTTCTCCTTAAAGCGAATAAATCATCAATTTTAAAAAGTTTTAAATAAAACCCGATCTCACTGCCATTAGAGTTCGCAAACAAGGTTGGTTGGCTGAATTCTCCATGGCTTTGAAACATTGTGATTAAACTTTAAAGTTAACTCATTTATTTATTTATTTATTTATTTATTTATTGCACCTCTTAAAAAATAAAAGTTACAATAGGGCAAACTTAATGCCTT
>DWLI01000339.1:0-22909 GCA_018249915.1 Cecropterus dorantes dorantes
AGAAAGTTGAAATTTAGTATGAAGATTCCTTAGGGAGTGTAGAGGAGCACTAAGAGAGGATTTTTGGAAATTCCTCTACTAAAGGGGTGAAAAAGGTGAAAAGCAATTATATTAAAGTTTTACACCGTTGAAGTTAGTGACTTGAAAATTTGGATTATAGTAGTATATAACATCGCGCTATGTTTATTTGTTTGGTTTCTTTCTTATGTAGTAGCGGGTGAAACCGCGAAGCACCTCTAGTGAATTGATAAAATGATAAGTTCGTTTTGCTACGAGTACTTTTATATATGGTGTCTATGTAACTTTTTCCTTATGTTTACTTTACATAATGGAAACGTTTTACTTGCTGCGTAAATACTGTGGCGGTGTAGGAGTTAAAGATAGGGTGCGTTATGCTTGTATAGGTGCGCTGAAATAATACGTCTAAGCGTGTCTAGAAATCTAAATCAGGGATTCCCAAAGGGATCGACTCGATAACAGTACAACCGCAATTTAAAATTGGTGAGTATTATGTACCTATTAATAGGAAAACAATAGAGGTAGAGTTTTTTTTTATGTAATAAGGTAATGGAGTGCTGTGATATCAGTTCAGTCTGAAAAAGTGATCTACGATTTAAAAAGTTTGGGAATCCATGATTCGTATGATTGAATGTTACTTACTTAAAAAGACTTAAATATAAGTCACAAGTTAGGTATACAATTTTTATTATTTCAGGAAAAATAAACAACAATATAGACGACCCGCGTGGCAGAGCGGTCACCATATCGGTCTGGCACGCAGTGGGTTCAGGGTTCGATCCCCGGCCAGACAAACATCTGATTGAAGAGTTTCAATTCTGCTCTGGGTCTGGGTTTTTGTGTATTCGTCTTCCATGGTATCCAGGAGAAAATTCTAATGTGGGGCTATGAGTGTAGAAAGCGTTTATTTAAGCGTTTATAGTATGGATAAAGTTTATATAAACAACAATATTCACAATCTTAAATGTTTATGATTTCTCTTATTGTTATTTCCTTTTAACAAATACAGCACATGCTAAGCATCACAACATATGATTATGACCAACTAGTAAATTAGCGGTTAGCTCTTATGTGTGTTCAACGTGAGAAGCAAGTCTAGTTCCTTATGTGTTATATCTTCTTCGACTAAACTGATATAAAGACAGACATATCAAATCAGATAAATATTATAAATAATATTTTTTATGCCTACAAAGCACTGCTATCGGGATCAATAGTGGATTTGAGATTTCGCTACGTAAACATATGTTTTTAGTATGTAAATTTAATTGAATTTTAATAACCGCTTAGAAAATGAATCGGAAAAACTGTTTTTTTTTTTCACCGGCGCCAACGTGACGCTATAGTCTAAACTTACACGTAACATTCATTAGTTAAAAGCTTGCTCCAATACAAATTGCATACTGTACGTGACGTAGACACACATACGGAACAATACAGGAGCCAATTCACGCCTAACGACTGGAAGGCGTCTGTCGTCGGCTCATCGTCGACAATAAACATCTATTGTCTTTTTCATATCTGGGCCACTCTTTGTTACTGGCTTCCATTTATCCCGGGCGTTAGCGTTTATTAGCTTGCCGGGACTAAGCCGAGAGCGACTCTATTTTGGATTCTGAGAGCTTGTAAGAAACTGTAACGTCACGGTAAAGGATTCAGGGTAAGGAGTTGTCTACTTTTGTTACACAATAAAATGGAAGAACAGTGTAGTTATGGCAAAAGGGTTTAAAACAGGAAGTTTACTACTTTTGTCATAAATAAAAATTGCGTACGAGTATTTAACATAATTAATATGAAACTTAAAAATAAAATGTAGAACTAATGGAAATGCAGAACTGTTGGAACTAACCGTAAATCCGTTCCTGCAATGACTGCTTACTGACATATGTATAATTAATGATATCTCCAATAAAGACATGTGCAAAAACTTTTGAAAACCAAACAAACTGTAACAGGGAGCAGTACAGTAGGTCAGTACAGGAGGTTGTAAGTATCGTACAAATGTGGTGCAGCTCACCTTGTGTAAGTGGCATCTGCAGGACGTTCGCAGCCAATCTTAAATTAGCGTTTCCGTCTACGTAATTTAGTTACGGATGCGTTTGGAATAGGATTGCTTCACGACACCGTGTCTACACTGAAACAGAGAGTTCTTAGGCCTCTTTCAGATTAAATAGATAATTTTTCCTACAATATTATATCCATACTAAAATTTTCCATGTATCGTGGATGCCATGCCATGCCAAAAATGAATACACAAAAACTCACATCCAGAACAGAAATAAATTCATTTGAAGAAGGTGGACAATCTGTCAGGCCGAGGATACAACCCGGAACGTCATCAGAATATGAACATTTCTAAGCACCGTTACGATACAAATACGTAACGATTGCACCCAGAGTCGATTTTTACGACATATGAACTACATAAAAAATATACATCCTCGTATGTATGTGATCAGCTGCTGTTGTATTCTGTACTTTAGCATGAATTCCTTTATACTGACTTAATTAAATAGCAAAATCATACCACCCACACAGAAATTAATTTCCTATTCCGCTTTTAAAATCCTCTTTTGTTTCCTAAGCAGAAAATATTTCTTCATTGATCTATTGAATGGAATTCTTGGACGAGGTATTTTCTGAAATCTTGGTTATATTGCAGTCTTGGAGTTCAAGTGAATAGCGACAAAATGTGAGGAAATATTGCAGGCATTCAAGGCGCCCTACATACACCCTACAAGTATTATAGAATTTCCTCTTTTCATACCTTTTCATACGTTTGTTAAGTAAATGTTTTCGGTTCGAAGTATTTATTTTTTGCTTAAACGAGATTCGTTTATAAGCAAAACATACTTATACTTTGAACTAATCTAATAAGAACTCGATTAACTCGGGCGTGGAAATTTATTTCTTTATCGTTTGAATATTGATTTATCTTCGAAGTATTGGGAACGTTTGAAACAATTAACCTGTCGTATTGGGATAAAGCCTATAAGCACGTTAAGGTTTTCTTTTATTTTAGTTATCGCCTTATTCATATGGTTTATGTTAGCTGATTTATTTTTAATAATTTAAATTATAGATTAAATTACTTGCTTTATTTTCTCAAAAGGTTATTATTTCCCTAAATATGTTACTTAGTAAGTTATAATTAAATAAAACTTAATTAACGTGTAATCATTATTAGTAATATAATTACATTAGATTATTGATAAATTTATATATATAAAACTCTTTCGTTACTGAGTGACTGACTGACCGACAGACAACGCACAGCCGAAACTACTGAGCGTAGAAAGTTGAAATTTAGTATGAAGATTTCTTAGGGAGTGTAGAGGAGCACTAAGAGAGGATTTTTGGAAATTTCACTCCGAGGGGGATAAAAAGTGTGAAAAGCTTTTGTATGAAAGTTCTACACCGTTGAAGTTAGAAACTGGAAAATTTGGATTTTAGTATGCTATATAATATGACGCTATGTTTATTTGTTTGTTTTTTTTTTTCTTATTTAGTAGCGTCTGCAACCGCAAGGCACTATAGTGTAATATATTCACTCGATTCAACGTTATACATATTCATCCTACATTATGCCCATCGAAATCATCAAAGGGTTACTTCCCATTGCTAATTCAAATATTGCGTGTCCCCAAATAACTCTAGGCATACTCGTACAGCCTGTGTTATTCCAAGTTTAGTTCACTTCCAATCCTAGACATATCGATTTCGGGTATTTTGGTGCTCTAACAATAACTCAAATGCAATTAACAATCGAAACGATACGTATAGGGCAGGGGTGACTAACCTATACGTATTAACGTTACATTTTTTTCTATACAATTTTTAAGTAAGCCCATAGAAGTTTTGTCAAATAATTTTTATTTCGCGATTACTGGGAAAATAATTATATAAACACAATCTACTTAAAAAATTTAATTTATTACAATGAAAATACATTATGAATAGAATACTACAATTTAAAGAATGAAATAAATCAGTTATATGCGTAATTTGAATTGAAATAACACTAGTTTGTGATATAACTTTTATTATGATTACCTACTTATATCATAATGCTTGCTGAACCGGAATCATCTGTCAAACGATTTCCAAGCGAATCTTTAATGTTATTCATCTCTGAAAATAACGATTCGTCGGCATATGTTGATGAAAATATGGCGAGCCTAAAATATTGTCGCGTGCCCATTGGTTTGCCATCCCTGGTCTAGGGTGTTATAGGCTTCAATAATAATCGAGACCCCGGCCGTCCAAATATTAGTTTATATATGTTATAGGACTCTATGTTGTTAAATAAGAGCGGTATTCTAGACTCACCTAGCTCTGTTTTATATCAGTGCTGTTTGCTTTATATCCGTATGTGTTCTGGTTTGAAGGGTGTAATCAGATTATAATGACATGAGGCGTTCAACTTAGTCCTTGCGGGTAGTCTGTAATCGGCTTTAGAACCAGCAACTAAGCAAAGTTAGCGATCCTATTTAAGCTTGATGTTGGTTCCAGTTGATATTAGGATACAATAATCCATTTTTTTTATAGTGGGTAATCCTCATAATCCATGCTTTAACATCGATTGTTTGTTTTATGAAAAAGTGTTATGTTTTATGAAAAAGTTTGACTATAAAAATAATCATAAATAATAATGGTAATACTTGATTTCCTAACAATGATTATATTATTAGTTAATTTAACGCTTTTCATGAGTATTCGTCAAAGTATTAACATTTATGTATATATTCGGAATAATCCTTTTACTACCTTTCATTTGATATCCATATTTTGATTATAAGAAAAATATTCGGAAAAGGGTCTCCCCTTTTTCCCTAGTTATGGGCGCCATTTTTTTTAATTTTATAGCTTATCGTATTGCTGTCCTTCAGCAAACTGACACGATTCTAATGATAAGTCACATTCCGTCCAGCCATTTGGGATGTAGCGCGTGCCAAAGAAATGGACATACAAACATAATACGTAATTGAAAAACATTACCCTTCTTTTGTCGCTGTCGGGTAAAACCGTCCGTGCAATAACGCTTAACCCGAAATGGACATACAAACATAATACGTAATTGAAAAACATTACCCTTCTTTTGACGCTGTCGGGTAAAACCGTCCGTGCAATAACGCTTAACCCGAAGTATGTGTAAGTAAGTTGTAAAGTATGTGTAAGCTAAAACTCGTTCGGGTCACATTCAGCCAACAGTGCATGCATTTCCCATCCCATAACCCTATTCAACTCCTGTCGAGTGCCAACGCGTCGCGTACGCTCCGGGTTTCATAATGTGTTTGCCCAGTCAGCCCGTCTCCCAGCGTTTCTACTTCTGTCTGATATCTAACTGTATTGAATACTGCTGGACATATTTTCTCAAGTACTAGACGTATAGCGTAGCCTGCTTTAATTAAAATTGAGGACTTTTTATTCACATTTCGCAATATCAGAATTGTTACTGATTAGAAATACATTCTCCCGATCTGAATTACTGTTGCTTATAAATGTGCATATCTAAAACAATTTATTTGCGCGTCTTCAAAATTATTTATTAATTATATTGTATTATTTATAATATTGACAAGTTACAATTAAAATAACCACAAAATACTCTTACTTTCAAAAAAAAAACGCGAGATGCAGTACAGTAGTTTGGTGTATGGAAACTGGAACTGTAGTACGATATTTTGGGATGATCAAATGATTAATTAGTCATTCAAGTTCTTCCATTCGTTTTTCTATAAAAATACTCTTACGACATGCAACAATCGTGCGTATTTCCTGTCTCTCCTTGTGCAGGGAGCAAGTTCCAGCGCGTCCCATGTTTGCCTCCAGTTATGTAACGTGTTTGCTCAGACGGCCCGTCTCCCGGTTTACTTGTTCTTGCGAATGTCTTGGGAGTATCGTGTTTAATTTTAATGGTGGTTTAATTCAAACATTGCTAATGACCTCGGAATTGACCTCTTAAATTACATTACTTAGGCTTGAAATTAAAGGCTGTTTAGAAATAATTTTTGTCAATGGGAATTACGGTCGTTTAAATAGTGTTGGCCATACATGTAACATCAAATTTTATTCCATACTCGGTGATTTGATTATTAGACCTTCAGTAGTTAAAGATTTCTTACAAATTGACATAATTACAATAAGGGTTTTCCATAAGTTACCCTTATAGAACGTATTACGGTTGCTTGAAAGTACCTAGATAGTCAGCATCCCCGAGTTGCACTATGAATGCATCGTCAGCTTTAAGCTCTTGAGCTCTTGTTGAAACGTTTCATGTCTCAACGCTATGGAAGTATAACAAATTTTACTTACTGCTATTGAAAGTTCTTTGGCTTTCAATAATACTTTAACAATAAATGGGTAAAAGTTACTGCTACAAAATATCTTTTCTCGAATATAACTGCTATTTTCTCAACGGATAATACTAAAACAGCTTTCCTATAGTATATAGAGTACAAACATCTTTATATAGGACACATAAATCCAGTGCTCAAATGTAGCCCTGTCCAGGCACACGAGCGTGGGGTGGTAATACCGCGGGGCGACGACCGGGGGCGCTGTCGCCATTCCCACGCCGTTCCCAACCACCCTCGCGGAACTTCTGAAAAACGTTTATTAAATAAAAACCGTGAGCGGCTTTCGTCCATGGATGTTTACTTACATGTGTACACGTGTAAATAAAGTATGGATGGAAGTGTACCTCTATTTGTACGCGTGAGGGTTGCTTAGTGTGCCATTCTATTCATTGCGTTGGACGTAAAAGGCTTCAGTTTTGATTATGAAAAATAATGAGGCGTCCATCTTGAAACATAATTTATACTTCTCGTTTCCTTTGATTTATTTTAGTTGTATTGTCCCTTTTGCTGATGAATACTTTTATTGTTTCAGGTAATTATCCGTTTGTTGGTGCCAGGTTCCAAGTTGGGATTTATGAACGTTATTTGAGTCAGTTAATAATAAAAAAATATTTTGAAATGAAATTTGGTAAGGTAAATGCATGTTTTTAATCCTCATTCTTGAAATTCTCTAAAAAAATCCCTGCGATAGTAGAGAGTTCTGTAAATAGGAATTTAAGTAACTGGCATCGATAAGGTATAACCGTGCTTTGGTTTAGATACCAAGTTTATCTAGTATATTTAGTTTATACCAAATAGATTCTACGAGTATATTCTAATATGAAAGTAGGTGGGATGTCTACGAAGCTGTCTATAACGATACTCCACGAAATTCAATAATAATCAATATCATTGATATTTGTACGCCTATAATTGGCGTGCTATTTATATAACAATCCTGTAAGTCAAAAGATAAGTAAAGTAAACAAAGTTTCTACCCACATTATCTTTGCTTTTTGCAGAGGTATTAATGAAAATAACGGGCTTTTGGACAGATGGTTCTTTAATTTGTCCGTTATGAAATTTGAAAATCTGACTAACAAATTTGTACTCGTCACTAAATGTATAAAATATTGGCTACGAATGAAAAATGCAAAATGTAAATCAACCCTCAACGGCCCCTCGTATGGTAATCACAAGTGGGGTTTTACAAGGTTTCGCATTGGGGTCAAAACTTTACAATGTCTGGCCGACCCCTATCGTAACTGACACTTAGATAACTCTGAAAGGGTTCCAAATCCGTCCTCGACTACACAGGTTTATGTAGTACTAGCGTAGTTATACTATCGTAGTAGAAGTAGCGGACCTTGTGACCTTTTAGATCTATTCTCGGCCCTTCGTGTGCACTAGGTCGACCTGAATGACCACTTTGCGATGGCTTAGTTTTAAATTGTGTTAGTGCAGCTATATGAATATTGAGTGGTTGTAGTTCTATATTCATTCTTTTTGTTGTCCTCCTTTGTTCGTTGCCTTTTGTTTAGGTGCATTATGGTGGTATTATTTTAAAGATGCTTTTTAATAAATTCACATCTTATAATACTGCGTCATGGAGAACAGTTTTGGTACAAATTACAAAAAGATTACGTGCAGGATTTTTATGTTTTGTGCCAAGTCTTTCTACTTCCACATACATTTACGTACATTTCTATATATAATAATAAAATATGTTACAATTATATTGACTTTGATGACAACGATTGGCTCTATAAATGTGTAAGTGTGGTCTCCGGAATAACCTCTGTTTTTTATTACACTTTAATGAAAATTTGAAGGATACTTGAAAATATTGTTTTAGTACAGTTTTTCAAGGTCTACAACTTACTTTACGTTCTCATAAAAAATAATGTTTTTTCTGCTATTGCGGAGAGCTCGATTTGTGGTATTGAATTTGTAAAAATAGTGTTTATACATACTTAAACCTATCGATAAGACGTATGGCCTACCTGATGGTATGTAGTCATTGTCGCCTATGGACATTTGCAACACCAGAGGAGTCGCCAATTCATCGCCGGCTTTGAAGAAGACCACTTTTCACACCTTTTTTGAAGAACCCTATGTCATAGCGCTCCGGGAATACTTCAGGAGGAAGTTCCACAACTTGCACGCCCGCGGCAAAAAAGAGCCTTTGAACCGAGTACTTAATTTATTTAAAAATCTGTTGTAAAAAGTTATCCACTATGGCAAAGCAATCACGAGTCAATACAGGCGACAAAGATAAACAGCTCACGCTTGGTCCTAGACTCCCGAGTCCTGAACAAACATCCGTCGTTGTGTCGTCTGTTCCATCGTACCTGTCGGCGAGACACTTTTGTTTAGACATGTTACTGTCTACGTGTAGGAAGTTGTATTCAGGGACTATGTACTGCGATTTCAAGTTGTGTGCATAGTTTGTATAATAAAGAAAACTAGTAAACGCATTCGGTACATTCAAATTAGTTAATTATGTGGGGTCTCTTGAGCATTGGATTAACTTAGTTATTTATTTTTAAGTTATATTTTTTCTCAATACACATTCGTTCAAAGTATCGTATGAGTTTAATTTAGTGGAAAAATCAGCTGTTTTTAAATCATGCTCATTCATCGCAATGAGACCTTGGAAAATTTTCTACGATAAATTCGTTGTCATTTTAATGACTTCAAAAATAATACTCATTGCGATGCATTACGTCTACTAAATCATTATATCCACGTCTGGTGGTTACAAGTGCGTCAGGAAATTTAATGGTTACCGTACGAACAGTTTCTTGTCGTCAAGTTCATGTTGCTCGACAGCGTGGAAACACGCGAGTGTTTACGATGTTTTTATAGTCTGTTTCGGGAGTCGCTGGCGGTTCGTCGAGTTTCTTGACGCGACCCTGAGACTGTTATGTTGTTTTATGATCTCCGTTGATAAGAATAGGATCTGTGACGTTATATCTTGTTTATTATTTTTAAGTTTTTGATATTCTAGTTTTAAGTATGGAACATGTTTCGCAATTTTTCGCTATCACCGACGGTTAGTGACAGAGAATGGTAAAAAGCGTTAAAATCGTTCTTTATAATCCCTAAGTTAAGGAATAAACAAATAAGATTTTAACTTATTGTGTAATCGACAAGAATGCAGGATATTTTTTGACGTTATCCTGATAAGGTTTTCCTACTTGTGTCACAAAGTGCCAGAATATTATATCAGTAACTTTGGCTTTCATTGAACGTAATTTGAACACTTTGTATCTGTTAGTATAATGTTATTATTTGCCGTTCCAAGTGTATAAAAACATTTGACCTAATTGGCAGTATTGAGTACATTTTGATTTCATAAATAGTATTACCTACCTAAACTTCCATTACTTTGCAAATGCTTTTTGTAAATTCTAAGTATATCTCTATTAATGTAGTTTTCTTGCAGTGAATTAATAATGAGTATCGATTCAGTATATTCTAGGTTACTCTTAACAGTACAGTAGTTCTAGGTTATTCTTAACATAAAGAGGCCAGTCTCTATAATAGAGCGACGTCTTATAGAGTAATGTCATCAATCATAATGCTATGGGCTTAGGTATGAGTAACAAAGACTCTATCTATTGACACTAACCAAAGAAAAGATAGACGTAAGATCTAGTACAAAATTTTGATACATGGCAAAGTTAGAAGAGAAATTATAGTTAAGTTGAGTTATATATATGAGTTAGACGCACGCATCTACAATGCAAATAATGATTGCCACCTGGAGCAACGCTTCAAAAACAATAATCTTTTTTTAATGTAAGAATAAAAAATTGTCAGTAAAGATGTAAAATGATCCAAACATAACTCTATGTTACATACAGCTCCACGGAAGTTTACATGGGGTTTAGGCACATACAAAAGTGTTAGTCGTTCGAAATGTACTTGTGTAAGTTGTGTGAAGGCGGTAGACTGCTAGAAAATGGTAGGTGGCGTACCACAACTACCTGAGTTGTGATACACCATTTGTAGTTCGACTGCGGGGGCACCACTGCCACTTTTCTCTGTCTCATAACTGCAGTGTAGTGCCGCTGAGAACTGGTTTCAAGGATGTGGTCAGTACTCATCCGAGGTGTTACAAGTAGTTTGCACATCCACTTATGCATAATAATGGCAGTGTTATGCGCTACTATGTTCCGATCTGAAGGGAGACATTTGAGGCCAAATTCATATAAGTTTCTTATCTTATCTGGGATTAATTACAAATGACTACGGATCACAGTGGTTGCTTACCAACAGCTGCAGTGCATGCTCGTTTGCTACTTCTATATTAAAAAAGTGCAATGTTCCGTTAAGCATTATTTTCCTTTATCTGAATCCAATGAGCCTACGTTTTGTTGATTTCAGTGTACAAGTTGAATTGATAAACAATAATACTTAGTGGTAACATCCTTGTTGCCAGGCGCGTGTCTGGGCGGGAGAGACGAGGGATGTTTACGATGTTTTTATAGCGCTGCCGATTTCGGGAGACGGGGCGGTGGTGCGGTGACCCTGAGACGGATTTTCGCTTTAGATAGCTGGATGTTTTTGGGAATAGGGAGGGAAATAAATAAGGATGAATCAGTGCTATTTCAAAGCATGTATGCTTATTATTGTTGGTTTAATGCCCGGAAAATCCTTACTAAACGTAGAATTTGTGTAAGGGTCCTGTTAATACATAGTAAACTTAGACTTCTTGTGTACGCGACCTGCGGTCTTAAAAAGTGCATATCGATATCGTGCAAAATGTTTACGAAAGTTATATCTACATCTAAAATGATTCAATGGAGGTGCGCTAATTGGACTCGTAATTTTCGGACTAATTAAAATTGTCCAAGCGATAAAGCCGTCGTAATGTGGACAGTTATGATAGTTACCGGAAATGTCAATAATGAAAATAATGACACAGTTTAGTATTTTGGACATAGCTTTTGTCTCCACACAATGGTGTTTTGTTGATCTAGTTGCGTTATATAATCTTATCATTTTATCATCAGGTTATTTGTTTTTTATTTTGTATTCGTGTAGCGGCTGATTTCTTAGGTAACATAAAAACAATCGTAATACATACTTATATTATGTTACATGTGTATTGTATGATTGTTACATGTGTTTTTCCCGCGGCTCCACCCGCTTGGGTCGTGTACCACGGTAAAAAGATCGTATGTGCTGTAAGAGCCATAAACTATCCGTGTGCCAACTTTCATCCAAATCAGTGTTTTTTTAGGATAGACTAACACACACATACATCCTTCATAAAATTTCGCATTTCGCAATATTAAGTAACATGGGATATTGTTGTACAATTAAACAATCGTTTTTTTTTTTCAAATTGCAAGTTACAAATAAAGAATTGTAACGTCGAATTGTAATTAGGCAATAGTTGGAATCCGTGACGCGCGTTGTCCGGAAAATCTTCATTGAACACGTCGATGTATATATATATAGATCGTAACCGGCTCGCGCGGTATTAATACACGAATAGAATAAACAAAGTTAGAACGTGGTCCTATCCAAAACGGTCGGTTAGTCGAAAGGGCACGAGGTGAAGGACGCGCGTTTGCGTTTACCGCGAAACACGATCGATACGACGTCTGTGATGTCTTCGCGCGAATGTGGAGCTTGCTACGTTCGGTATAGCAGTGATTCCAGATTGCCATTATGGAATTACAGTGTTTCCTACATGATAATACAGTATTATGTACAGAATTACAGTAAATGCCATTTTTTTACAGTAAAAATTACAGTAAACCTGTTTACGTATTTAATAAGTTTTATAAAATTTGTCCTGAAGGACTCAAATATAATTTTAGGATGCTGAAAGACAAATTTTACGTGGATGAAATAAAGGATATTCACTTGACAACTAACACAACTGTGTCTCTGCAATTTAAAAAGGAAAAGGTTGCTATCGCCAACAATTTTCAAAATAAAATATAATATTTCAAAATAAAATACTATTTATTTAATAGTCGTTGTAGAAAAATACAGTAGATCTACTGTAATTATAACGGGATTGATTTCAATGGGATTGGATTGTAATTACATTGGAAGGCATTGGGGTATAGTACAATTTAGACGTCCTTTGCATGGCTTCCTGTCCTGGCGGTGGTCGCTGCGTTTGTATATAGACTTGGTTTTAGGAAGGTTTTGGTACAACTGGTATGTTTAGGAACTATCTATCTGAAGCCTAGTATAAGATCCTGATATTCTATCGATTGTTATGGTGTAAAAGTTCTATGGAAAAGTAGAAAAGAGTAACTTTATAGAAAACAAAATATAGTAAATTATTTCAATGAATAAAGAACAAGAGTTCAAACTGATATCGGTCACAGATACTTTTCTTAATGGTTGGGCAGCCTTGCATATGGCAAAAACAAATGAGGCTATGATGCCACTGCAGGCGAATACCAACGAGTTCTACTTACCTATTATAATTTTAATATACTTATGAACTAATATTATAAAGCAGTAGGGTTCGTTTGGTTGAACGGGCTAATCTCAGGAATTGCTGGTTCGAATTGAAAAATTACTTTTGTGTTAAGTAGTACATTTAACGAGAAAGGTTATAGGCTATTCAAAATTACACTATGTTTGTTTGTTTTTTTTAATACATAATTTTTGTGTAATATATAATAAAAAGTATAAAATGTTATAAAATATAGTTTTCGTTTTCGTCAGCTTCTGACAAATCTTGGATCAACTAAAACCAAAACTTGTTTGGAGTCGTTTGGTTGTATAATTATATTCGCGTAAATATTTGCCTTACAAATTTCAACGCTTGTTTTGATTCCACAACGTTTAGTAGATTTCCCAGAAAGTTAGTTTGATTTTAATCTCTACAAACGTAAAGTTTATTGAACGATGATAAACATTTGGATCGCGTAGAGAATATATCTCCCGAATGTAACTCCGTGTTTTTTTTTGTTTCTGGATGTACATTTTTATTAGGCTCATATGAACGAGAATAGTGTAGTGGGAAGCATATGTATACGTCGTGCAAAAGTGTAGGGTTTGTTCCCAGGATACCATATGATCTAGGTCCAAAGGTTAGACTTGCACACGTGTTTTAAGTCTGCCTATTTTTGCGTATGTTTAGGTATGTAATGGCAATTGGCAATGACAACGGGGAAATCCAATGTGATTTAATGAGTCCAAATAGCGTTATTTCGTTGATAGCTTCGAATGTTAAACCTGTACAATTATGTTAATATAATTATATCTTAATATTCGGATACCAATGAACTGATGAGTTTAGACGGTGTAAAAGATATTTCAACGAGACGCAAAACTTCGGATCATGGATTCGGTTGCTAACTGATAACTTCTAAACTGGGATTCATAGTTCCATCGTGATATAATAGAATGATAAATTGATCCGTGACGTCATCAACTGTTGAATATTGTAAGTTGTCACTAAAATCGGACGCTGGTAGAACCAGTGCTACTATTTTGCATGGTCCGACAGGGGAGGTAACACCGTCACACTTATTTCCACCATAAAGTAGTACTTGCGTTAAAGTTGAAGGTTGTAGTTGCCAGCCCGCTTTCATATGAGGCTACCACCTTACTCGGGAGTAGCAGCGTGAATGGGATTTACTTCAGATAGAACTCTTGCTCTATAACGTGTTTTCATGAAAGGCAGTGACCACTACCGATCAGTCGAACAGCATACTCTATCTTAATATATATAAATTACGTGTCACGTTGTTTGTCCGCGTTAAACTCCTAAACTACTCAACCGATTTCAATCAAAATTTCACACCGTGTGCAGTTTGATTCAACTTAAAAGATAAGCTACTTGAACTTTTAATTTTTTTATGCCGAACGAAGTGGGCACGGGTCTGCTAGTTTTATATAAATAATAATAATAACTAATCTGGGGCAGATTACATATGTCTATGAGCAGCAGTGGTCTCTTGTCGCCGTGGATGGCCTATGGACGCCATGTTTGTTTAGATATTCTATAATTAAAAAAAAAAATTCGAAGCGTTTGAGTTTGATGCCTTTGTGCTTTGATGTCGGGTCTCCGGAACCGACTGGCGTCTACGCGACGTTTCCTCTCAACGTTCTATAATATCTTTTTAGTTTATTTTACAAGTAAATTATGTAGAAACCTCCATGGCACGTACCGTATGTACGCACCACCGTCTTTGAGTTATAAAAGTGTTGCCAGAACTGAATTAAAACTATAACACAGAGTTTTAATGGCGTGTTGTAAAGGAGAAGCACAATTTCTTATTATGTAAGGTGAGTTAGTATTGTATTCATTATGTTATTTTCATCTCATAAATTACTTGAATCTTTGTATGCTTGAATATACCAGTCAATTTCCGAACCACATAGACGTGTCTATTTATTTGGTTATTCTGGTCAATAAATAATAATATTCCGATAACGTCAATACTGTCAATCCTGTCACTAAATACAGACATGAACGTCCTTAACCCGCGGAATTTGATTGAACTAAACATTCGATACATCTAACTTTAGGTTCAAAGTTCAAATGTATTCGATCGAAACCAAAATAAATATTTTTATTTACACAGAGCCAGCACACGTTCGACTATATTATTTTACTTTACTTATAAGAGCCAATGTTGCGAATGTGTTTCTCTATGTACAAGAAAAGCTTGAAACTTTAAAACGCTTTAGTTTTTCTTATCCAAAAATATTCGCTTAACTATTTACGACGCTTTTAGAGACTAAGCAGTTTATTATGTACATTAGGTTTTATTTCATCATTATCATCAGAGAGTAACTCGTTAGATTCATACAGCACAAAAGATTGGACAAATCTAATGATTCGTAAATCCAAGGACGAAACGTGCACTTATATTTTTGACTTTTGGCAAAGGGAGATCTCCCGCCAGGCTAGGTGATCATGCCTGGGGAGCGGCCGTTTCCGTCAGTTTCTGTTCGGAACTTGTATATATGCAGGATGTTGAGAAAACTCAGATAACGTGTTTCAGAATAAGGTGACGTCATTTTGTTGATGAGTAGCGGGAGGTCGCCACAGACTTATAATACCGGAGATTAATATAAGAATTGTGTTTACACAAAACAGCCTGAGTGAGTTCGATCGTTCTGAGTAGCAATCCAATGACTTGAAATATATTTGTGTAAATGGTACTAAGTACACAATCTGACCCCTTATAAGAGACAAAAATACCTGTTTAAATTGCAACAAAACTAAACATTGGAAATCTAAATTTATCTTAATCAAATTCATTAATAAGTCTACCTCTTTATTTGAGTCGACCATCTTAGTCCTTGGCAACGTATCCGTAACTGACTTCAGATAGAAACTCTGTTTAATATTAATTGGTTGCAATTGTCCATGGGCGGCGGTCTATCACTATCAAGTTGACTGCATACTCGTTTATAAAAAAGTCTAGCGTCTGATTAAGCTAAGCTACAAGTCGACCAAGCTAACTAGACGAATGTCAAACGTAACGTCAGTCGCAAGCTCGCGAGTGCTGATGACAAAAAATAGCAATAATGATTTTTTGTGA
Organism: Cecropterus dorantes dorantes; assembly: GCA_018249915.1. Classification (NCBI taxonomy): domain Eukaryota; kingdom Metazoa; phylum Arthropoda; class Insecta; order Lepidoptera; family Hesperiidae; genus Cecropterus; species Cecropterus dorantes. The sequence continues at coordinate 15,896 of DWLI01000339.1, forward strand.
AGTGTTGATTTCAATGAGATGTGTATTTTAATAAATTTCTAATAATAAATAATGTATGTATATATTTATACTTAAACAACGCTTTTTTACTTATTTTTGGTTATCATTGTAACAAAAACTAATGAGTACAACAAATTAATATTTGCTTATTTATTTTATTATCGAAAATCAAAACAGATTAGGGAGTTTAGGTGCAAACGGTACTAGGACGGGAAGGGAAACCGCATTCCTTACGTTCGTCTAGTTAGCTTGGTCGAGAAGTATGTATTGTTTCCAGTTATTGCCATTCTTTCCATATAAAATTCGTTAGAAACGTTTATTTTATAATAATACTTACCCAAATTATACCTATTTTAGTGTTTTTATGTATCAGGTAAAATAATTACACTGTACAAACGGTTACATCAAAATATTAGCACGTAAGGTACATATCTAGCGTCCGCAAACCGCAGATCAATATTATTCAATATAGCTCGTGTTTACATAACTCTCAGAATGTATTCGCCCGATGTTGCTATACGAATCGACTCGTGGATAGTAATACTCGTGATACAAAAAAACTCTGACAACTCTGACAAAACAAAAAATAAAACAAATTTTGATGTTTTCTTTTTTGTTATCAAGAAGTAGCAAACATACTTGTAGTTCACCTGACAGGCTTATTGCCACTTGTATACACCGTCTAGCTAAAGTACTCCTAAAGTACATACATAAAATAGTCGCCATTATAAAAGTGACCAGGTTACTAAGTTACATCAATACAATTTTAAGTAAATCGGACCAGTAACTCTTGCGTGATTGAGTAACAGTAACACACAGACACACACAAATTTTATATATTATTATAGATTATAGATGGATTATCATTTGGTTGATTATAATCAACGTCGAACAGAATGTATGTCGTCGCTGTACCTAGGTGAACTTAAGTGTTAAGTTGAAATCGTCACCATTCCTGACTGGCTGGGCACGTGTCTCTTCGCATAGGTTTAGTCCATAGTCCACCGCGGTGACCAAATGCTAATCTTAACGAACATCTTAACATCTTAACATCTTAAAGAAGTTTATATAAATAACTCTCAGACGTGTTTGTGACCGTACTATTTTTTATTCACTCAGCTAGATGTAATTAATTTCCTGGCTGGGCTGAGACATATTTTTATTTACGAATATTCCGTACTTCTGACGTTCGTATGTTTCCAGTATCAAAGTATTGATCACAGTAAACAAAATAGCTGCGTTATAGGCTTATCCGCTTAATGGATTAATTTAATATAGATTAAGGGGTCAGCATATTGTTATACAATGTAATACTGTATGTACTATATGTATAAACAAAACGTATAATAAGTAAGCCAGGGTGACATACCTATGAGTTCTATGTTTAACCTGATAATGTTTTGTACAACATAATGCTTTGGTCTTGTTAATATTACATAGTATATCAGATTGTTATCAGAGAAATGAACAAGCCACGCTTTGAAACTATAATGATATTTTGACACGGTAACATGAGTAAGCACTAACAAACGTCAAGCGTAAAAAATCTCATTAATTCCATCGAATTTCATAGAAAAGCCATTTATTCAAAATATTAATGTCTGATAATATTCTGAATCTCAGTCAATTTTATCAAACGTCACGTATTTCTGCCTTAAAACAGATGTTATCAACATGAGATGTTCCTTCTTAATTCTTAATGCTTTTGTGTGTGTGTTTTAGCATCGTTGTTTAGTTGTAGTAAATGAGCATTTGGTCCATTCTCTAATGAGTGGCCACTCATAGACATCTATAGTGAACCCCAGATAAGACGAGTTTTTCCTACGGTTGGCCACGTTTTATTGCTAGCACTGTGTTATTTTTCCAATCTTAGGCCTATTTAGGGAGTAGTAAGCACTAACCATAAGATATTCGTCTCCTACTTCAATTTTCTAAAAGAATGTAATAAAATAAAACATCTCTGTACACATAACGGATACATAAACGGATTGTTTACAATTTTATTATTGTGTAAGATCGTTCCAGTTTCCAGTAGAACGTAGATACTGCTGCCCCAGTGCGCATGCGTAATATCTATTACGGCGAGCCACGCTGCAGATAAAATTGTTTTGTTTACACACAAGCCGACTATTCACAGCTCCTAGCTTGTTAGGTAGATAACGTTGCTTTGTTCGTATCGATATAATGTTTGTTAGACGTAGTACGAGTGAGCAACGTACTAGATCATTTTTTATATTCAAACAGAAAATATGTATGGCTAATGAAAATGAAAATTTCAAGGTGGTAGAACTCTTTGTGGTCCGACTTCGGAAGCACCTACTTCTGCCTAATAACAGCAGTGTTATGCGCTGTCGTGTTCTGGTCTGAAGGGTGTAAGGGAGACATACTTTTCGAGGCATTCCATTTTAGTCCTCAGGACAGCGATGCATCTGTGGCTAACCTTAGGTGAGACTGATCTTACCTAAGGTTGATTAGAGATGTCCATGTGCGGCAGTAGTCACTTACCATCAGGTGGGCTGCATGCTAGTTTGCTACTTTCATACTATAAAAAGATATGTTTATATTCCCAAATAATAATGAAGTACACCTAAAATCGAACACAAATGTGAGATTGGTGATATATTTTATGATATTGCAAGGTGGGTTGTCGTAATCCTGTAGTTAATTAATTTATTTATTATTAAGTTACACCAACAAAGTGAACACTTTTACATTAACAAAGCATATCACATTGAACTTAAATCAAAGTGTCATCTTAATTAAACAAACCTTTGGCCCAAGAAACATTCGCTTCGAGCGTCATTTAAAGTTTTCAGTGAATTTTTGGAAATTCCGCATTCTCTTATATGACCAGGTGTATACATTTCTCTTTACCCGACTGCGCCAGAAGGAGGGATGCTCAATGTTTGAGCTTGCAGAGCTTAGCGAATGACGCTTGATTTAAATGTTACGTGGATCTCGGGTCCACGATTACTTGATCCCGGCTTAAGTCGATGAGATCCAAGAGAATAGAAAGAATCATTGAGACGGATTTTTTCAAAATTTTCCCCTTTTACCGAAGAGGGAGCTAAATAATAAATTTTGTGCGTCATACGATAGCGCCATATGCTTTACCCGTGCAAATACGACGGTAACCTATAATCTTATCGATTGATATTAGCGCTAGGGCCTACGTTTCTCGGAAAATTGTAATTGCCCTGTCATTGTAACCGTGGCAGGTTACGGCCATAGAGTTGATGACGAAAAGAAATGACATGTAGATGGCGTCATCATGGATGTTGTGTTTTGTGGTTTTGCTCCTTTTTGACATATGTAATGGATATCGCAAATTGTACATGTAATCTATCTTTTATGACGACCCGCGTGCCGTAGCGGTCACCATACCGGTCTGTCGCGCAGTGGGTTCCGGGTTCTATTTCCGCCCAGACTGATTTCTAAATGATGAATTTAATTATCTGTTCTGGGTCTGGGTGTTTGTGTATTCGTCTTTGGGTGTCCATGGCATCCGCATCCTAGCGCGGGGCTGAGTGTAGAAAGCGTGTTTTTTGTGGTTAATCCATGTGTGTTATGGTGAGCTGTAAACCCAACACGGGTTTGGGATTTTCTATATATTTTATGTCTATGAAAACGACGCCTAACGTTTTGCCTACATTTAAAAACACCATGGCAAATTGCTGCCACATACATGTAAGTATAACGAAATACTCGGAATTGCCCACCAATCTAACCTCGATTGTAAATGAGGTACTTGCTTACTTTGTAAATAATAATAATTGGTAATAATTTCATTCTATTGGTACAGTCTTCTTTTGATCATGTTCTATTAATAAACAATTAGGTAGTTAACGATTTAAGTGGAATATTTTTTTGATTAGTCTTCGGTATATTCCATTAAAATATTTAGTACTAAACTCCTCCCTATCTATACCGAACCAATGTAGTTCGACCGGCGAGGTACCACAAGTAGAAGGGTGTGGTTGCCGGCTTGGTACCTCGAGAGCAGCAATGTAGCTGTGACCGGCTTTAGATAGGATACCTGTTTCATGCGAAGTTGCTTACAAATGTCTCTGGGCCGCAGTACCCACTTACCATCAGGTGGACTGCATGCTCGTTTGCTAATTTAAACTGATAAAAATATGTTCTAGCTTATTAGCTAATTTAGCTAGAAATAAAAAGTAATAAAAAATATTATAATGTTATGTAACTATATAAACATTCATGGTATTTTTTTCCTTTCACGCGGTTGTAACCACTCAAGCGTGAATTAATTTATTGCAGGCGTTTCGCGACCTGCGTGCGTTTAGCATTACGAGAAAAAATCTATGAAACGATTGGGCAAGTGGTATGTTTGTGGAACATTTGCGCACGCGGACTCGACCCGCGTGATAGGAAATGTGACAGGAAAAAGAGAAAGTGTGAAAATTGTGTGACAAGTGTATCTTTATTTTTTACGAAGTCTATGAAATTTTTGACTTCCTTTGCACTACTAAAATTTATCAAGGCGGAAATTATTTAAGCTATCATTAATAGTAGTCAATATTTTAGTTTTTTAAGTTACCCGGTCCCCGCTCACCGCTAATCGTCAGTGTCGCCGCGGTCATTCGAACGCGACCCGCACCGTTTACCAAAGCAATTATAACATGAATGGATTACACTAATCAAGTGATATTACAGAGCCATTAGCGCCCTGTTTGTTAATGGAAACTGGTCTTGTTTATAATTATTTTGTTTACAGTTATTTGCGTTAGGTATTTGTATGGGACGTTGTATATTGAATGGTTTGAACTATGCGCATATCGCGGCTGTGTTCGTTTATTATAAGCCTTAATATCATTTATTAGCATTTAAATGTGATTTTAAATTATTCCTGCGTAATTATTCCTATAACACTCTATACCATGAATGTATGTGAAGATACCGTATATCTTTTTACACACAGACAGACAGAATTTTGTTGACAGTTTGTCGACAAAATTCGTCGTCCAAAAATTATAAAAGTAATCTCACTTATTATAAATTAGTCGAGTGATTCGGAAACTCGAGTATAACTCGAGTGATGTAGTAAAATTGCTCGAGTGACTCGAGTCACAAAATTCTGTTCAAAGTATTTTTCCTTTCTCATCTAAGCTGCCGCTTCTTAATGGTATAAGGCGGAGTCCGGTCAGTTGTTATTATACATTTTTGTGTGACAATTAAAAGACTAAACCAATAAAAGGCCGGAATAACATCATAGCTGCTTCGTAGACGTTCGTTACACGTGTAAGTTCAACACAGACGGACAAACGTCACCGTGTACTACACTATCGGGAAGTGATAAGATAACCGGCTTAAGAGTTTTGTTTTGTTTATGTTGTTGTACCTACAAGTTCAAAGATATTAGATCTCACTACTACTTGTCAATGTAAACATATTCTAATTGTAAGCAGCACTTAATTAGCGATAGTTTATTAAAAACTGAAGTAGCATTTAATAGAGGTTGATAGAGCGAACGAGCGTGCATGTCATCTTATGATCGGTGGCTTCTTTCGCCGATTAGTCAAACCTGCACCCTTAAATTAAAAAAAAAAAACATACTCCTGTTGGCATTAAATTCTTTGAAAGCCTTCTGCTATTGATCAAACCTCCTTTCCCCACAAAAATATCCTGGATACGGTTGTAATTGTGAGCGTTTGTAATTGAATCCAAGTAGTATAGGGGTCCGCTTACTGATATTCTGACTTCATATAGAACAGGGGTTCTACCTGAAATCGATCATAGATGCTTGGCCACTCCGGAGGACTTAGATGTCCGCCTCGTATGTATAAGTGAGCCGGCACGTAACACAAGATCGTCTTTTTGTGCTAGAAATAGGTGTGGCGATGTTACTTCATCGGTCGAACTACTCTGATGCTATAATTTAGCCTATGTAAAATTCGCTGGATGTCCATGAATTTCAGTGACAATGTAACATTATATAAAAAGACGTGTCCTGTGACCAATATTGGTTTCTGTATTTAAAATAGGGAACAGTTCCGTGACAAGCCATCGATCAAACAACAATGTTTGTGCCGACTTCGTTAATAATGGACGGGACCGGCGATTCCTCGGAATATACGATGCGATGATATTATGTAACGTCTAGTCTAGACTATACCGGTACTCGTGGAAATAGAATATTGAACGTTTTGTTTAATTCAACTAGCTCTATGTAAGTAAAAATAGAACCCATGTAGAAAAGTACATATACATATGTAACATATACTCGTATGCTTCTTCTTGCTCTATGCTATATGCTAGAAGATGATATTATCGATTTTAAATTTCGATTACATTTAAAAACCTGCCAAGTGTAAGTCGGACTCGCAGGCGAAGGGTTCCGATAAATTTACTATTCAACACAAATAATTTTTCAATTCGAAACAGTAGTTCCTAAGATTAGCCCGTTTTACCAAACTCTACTTCTTTATAATATTAGTATAGAAGTATAGATTAATAGTAGGATAGGCTTTATTATTAGGTAGTCTGTATTATAATAGGAAATGAGTATGTATTTTAAACAATATGATTCGTCATGATACAGGTGTCGTGTAAACGACAGGTTCGATCAAACTTGTGCTAAATGTTCACTGCGCCACCTCTGTAACTTCAGAATGTGGGAGTTGACCGAGGTAGACAGTTTGCGATAACGAACGATCTTTGAACTTAACTTGTGAAGTTTGTGCCGTTAATAGTTCTGATTCTGACATCGACTTACAGTTCAGTAGAGCTGTGGAGGAGTGATTCGATCTAACACAGGGTTTCTCAAACCTATGCATCCGTGTACCCCTTTTCGATATTTAAATGGAGAACCCTATTAAAATACCTCCAGGTAGTGTAAAGAATTAGGTAATAATCAGAGGGGGTAATAGATATAAGATATGTAGGCTTGTTCTAAGAGCAACATTACTATTCATTGTCGAATGTGCGCTATTATCTAAGTAGCCGTCATTACATTAAGTTTGTTGTGTACCCCTGACTATAACCATGCGAACCACA
>DWLI01000340.1:0-22896 GCA_018249915.1 Cecropterus dorantes dorantes
GTTCGACTTAGCTTTCAAGGGTAGTCACACGTCTGTGGCTAACCTCAGATAGATAATATAATATAAGATAAGACTCTGGTCTGGTCTAACTATCTGGAGTTGATTACACATGTCCATGGGCGGCAGTGGCCAATTACCATCTGTTGAACTGCATAATCGTATGCTGCATCCTGGAGAGGAAAATACCCTAAAATCAACCCTAGGTAAAATTAAAGTCTCACGCAAGGTTTGCCACAGATGCGACTAGGATGGAATGCCTCGGAAAAGTATTTCTCCTTACTAGACCCTTCAGACCTACCCTTACGAGACCCAACAGCACATAATATTGCTGTTATTAGGCAGACATAAGTGTGGCGGTGGTGCTTCCGGCGCCGAACCACAAAGAGTTCTACCAGCTTCAAAGGAGTATCAGGAGTATTAGAATAAATGTAAGGTTTATCGTTTTTTACCAAGCTTAACAAATATTTTATTACATTAATATAAAATATGTAAAGAATTCTATCTCATTCTATCGCCGACTTAATCCCATTTATGTGTTTGTTCCTTCATCGTGACGCATTTTCGTTTCAGCGAGTTTTACATAACGATTCTAAAGTTTCACTTCAAAGAACGCACCAAAATTTTCTATTCTCTTATGTACTAGAGTAAGTAAACACTCGATTTCTTGCTACTCGACCATCAAATGCATATAGTTTCAAATCCGAGCGCACGGTTGTAGTGCGGAGAATACGCGGAGGCGATAAAATTTATTGACACCCATGCGACATCTGGTGCCTCCCCACTTAAGTGTGACGTGAGTTATAAGATTGAGCGGAATCATTTATTGAGCAAAATTAAACTTTACTTTAGATCATTCCGAAACATTTTATCGGGAATTGAAGAAGGTACATGAAATAAACCCAAATTCTGTACAAGACGACCCGCGTGGTGGAGTGGTCACCATACCGGTCTGACGCGCAATGAATTAAGATTTCTGTTCTGGGTCTAGGTGTTTGTCTATTCGTCTTTGTGTGTCCATGGCACTCGCGACACAGGAAAAAATCCTAGTGCGGGGCTATGAGTGTAGAAAGCGTGCGTGCGTGCGATTTATGGATCGGAGCCCACATTGCCATTGCTGAGAACTGAGATGGTCGCCTTACATGTAAGTCAGTCAACATCCACACCCTACTGCTTTACGCTAGAATGAGGTGTAGTAATGGTTCAGCCCCGACAGAACCACACCAGTTTCTAACTAAATTTAGTCATGATTTTTTCAAAAAAAATTGAAGGATTACGTCTTAAAGATACATGAAAAACATCAACTAACACGCTTTACTACTTTGTAAACTTCTTTAAAATTTTCATTCTCAACATTCATGGATTTATGGTAAAAGACAACACAAGTCATATTGATTGCCGTGTTGTCAAATAACTCAGACTATTTTATTGACACTATATACACGGCAAGATCCCTACGTGACAACACATGTTCCCGTGACAGCATTCTCCCGACTTATAGAGGTAATTTGGTGTGACAGAGAATCGATGTTCAGCATGCAACGCTTATATGTAGTCGTTTACAGTTGTATATGTAAACTATTATGTAGCCGATAACTGCTCTTGACATCTATATAGGAAACTGCTATGTAACCGATATTTGATTATCATTTCTTATATTGATATCAGAAGTGCCGCTTGTTACCGATGGCGATTTTAATTTAGAAAAGAACCTACTTGTTTTGGCTTGATACTTACTTAATTTTATTTCCTCCACTTTCCAACTTTGGCAATTGTTGAAATTCAAATAGGGACATGCCAAATGGAAGATTGACAACGGTTCTTTTTCCTTTCGTTATTTGGTTTGGTACGTTTTTCAATTTGTTGGTTTTGTTATAACATTTGCAATGTATAGTATAGGAGCATATCTTTTTGTACAATAATATAGATATGATATTCTGTATTGTGTATATATCGAATTAAATGTTAAAACTGTTTTTATATCGGTGTGTTATATCGTAACCATGCCTACACACATAAAACTGCCAGTTGCTGTCTTCGTGCGACGGGCTCAAGGAGTAGTGTTTCAGACACCCTATACGATGATATCTCTCAGTCAGGAGAATAAGGTTGGTAAGTATCCGTATATTTGTGTCTGGTGTCAATGACGTTAAATTATCCTTTTCGCTTTACACGAAGTTGTATCTTAATAGTGTTGTTGCAAAAGTTTGAAGAGAATTGTTGTGGTTTGGAAATAGATTAAATTTTTAATACGAAAGTTTTGCAAAAAAAAACCTGTCAAAGAAGCTTTCAGTTAGTGAACTTCATCATATACATATAATTATCATAAAATTTAAGAGCAGTTATTCTAAATTTATAACACAATTCTTATAGTAATTAAATTATTATCATTTTTTTCAATCATTACCTCTTACTAAGATGCCATGTCGTGGGTACCACTGATATGTAGATCCGAGTAGGTACTTACAAAAACACCCGGACCTAACATTAAACTCTAAATTAGAACCGTCCCTATCAGAATGGTATGGCACCGCTCGCATGCTTTTTATTTTTTATTAAATATGATTAATTTCTCGAAAGTCTCCATTAACTTTTCTGTTGACAGGAAGGCCGAGTAATCATGCGCTACAATTCCAAGGACGACCTAGCGTACTCTGGCCATTGTTCGAATTTACAAATGGGCAGCGGCCGGAAGCCAAGCACCGGTATGTCCAATGAATGGAGCACAAGTGTACTTATTGTATCGAATGGGCGTTTCAAGGCTGACCTTCTTAATTAAACGATTAGTTCATAGCTTCCTTACGCAGCTTAGACTTCCAATGTCCGTAACAAAGATCCGTTTGCAGCAAAAAATCAAGGGACAAGACAGCGTTTCTTACATGCATGGTACTAAAATAAATTTTCCTTTCTCCCAAAAAGACAAATCCAAACTTTACAGCTTGGTAAGTCGTAAACGTTTATAATGTCATGTTTGATTATCACTCAAGTATGAGTCAGAAAGTTCAGACACCTTACATTATGATTCCAATGAAACGTGAGACGAAATCTGGTGTATAGTCACACATCGATGATCCGTATCTATTACGATATGCGTGATATAATGATTTCGCAACTAGCTTGTAGCCGATCTAATTACAACATTTTTTCTAACTGAACTATATCGTGAATAGAAAATTTATACAAGTTATTTTAGAAGGCACATAAATTATGACCGAGCATACACAATTCCTGGATACTTTCATATATAAACCTAAATTAAATATGACTCCTCCAATGCGCGTTGAATCCTAATTGTAACAGCATCCAAGCAGTTTGTCTTTCATCGTCCAAAAATTGGATATACCAAACATTGCAACTAATGTAAAAATATCTGGCACAAAATAAAAAAAATGCACGTAACTGCATAATTAAAAGAGTAAACTAAAAATAAGTAAGATATATGTATAACACCTGGAATGATAATAAATAATATTAAAATTTAAAAACGATAACTCAAATCCCAATATCGCAAGTTTAATTGCCACCAAAACGGTTGTGATACGCATTTGGTAATTGAGCACAGACACCGAGGCGCACAATTTGGCACGGCGTCACATCCGGCCCGATGACCGCGGTTGCGCAAGCGCCGGCCACTATGGGCATTGTATGCAAAGCGCCTCATCCGCGCCCGAATACCGAACCAACGGCTCTAACGGTACTAGCTTCCCTGCTCGCGATTCAAATGTCTGTAGAAACTAAAATAGTTACGTGGATTTTCCCTCTTAGTATGCAAGAAAAATCAACCAGATACAAACGCAGAAATAGTGCCATGTGTAAATGCGTAAGTGAACCTCTTATATAATAGTGGCAAAAGAGTATGTAGTCTATGCTGATAAGTCACAGCCGCCCATGAACATCTGTGGTTCAGATAAGAATAAATCGTTTCTGAGATCGACCACAAATGCCTTGCCACCTATAAGGACTAACTTGAAACGCTTCGCATAAGTATAAGTAAGTTGCATGGAAAGTTAAAAAATCAGAATAACATCCAGCGAACAAAATATGTTTACATAAGACCCGGCACAAACACCAGTCCTTTGAAATGCATGTACGCCGCTTAGCAGACATATCAAAAGGACCGGAAGGATTTTTAGCCACGCTCATATCCCGGTTTTCTACGACATAAAAGACTTCATTCTTTGTGTAAACATCATTTTGTTAGTAGCAAATACAGATATCAAAGGCAATGCATCATTTTAATCCTGACTGATTTTTAAAAACGGAAAGCAGATTCATCAAAAATATAAATCTCCTTTTCCAATATTTATAAAGACCGTTGAATTATAATTTGAACTGATATTGTCTTCATTTGACGCAATCCGAGGAGCCGATGCGTGTGAAACGAATCCTGACCGGCACCGGACATCCGTCTTTGTCGATATTCCCGTTCTACATCAAAGGAACTGCCAAATTCATCGAATTTTAGACTTTATACTTAGAGTGGGAGAGGTTTTAATAGCCTGATTGTGCCCAACGATCGTAAAACTGCCCTAATACATCTTGTCACTTGAAGAGATGATTAAATTGCAGTGGACAGTACAATAGCGGATGCGGAAATAAGTAGTAGTGTTACAAATTGAACTGTTGCGCGTGCCACTTAGATATCGGACGCAATTGCTTTTGAAGTGTCAAGAAAGATTGTATTACTAGTTCCCAGTCGTTCTATAGGAAGTCGATAACCTTGATCTCAGTTGATGAGATAATATCTAGCAATGTGTAATATATAAACATTTATAAAATGCACCACGGCTTGATTAATCAGTAAACATGATCAGCAATTAGGCAAATTAAGATAATTAGAGTTGGTTGCTTACAGATTTAGTCATGTAACCTTGAGATGTTCGTGACGATGTTAATGACCACCATTACCTGGAACAAACAACAAAATAAATTGAAGCGAGATCATTCGAGCAGTTACAGAAATAGACAATCAAATTTAATTTGTCACACGGTGTCGGTTGTGCCTACGAGCTGAGAGCGGTCACTCGCGCACTTCGTAGGCGTCGCCCACGTCTGATCTGTTTCCGCTGCGGACCTAAGACATGCTCTTCCTTTGACCACTTCGTCTCATATAGGTGTGTTCATTCAATATAGAAAGAGAAAGAAATATTATTTCCAATCAATACACTGTTCAATAGGCTATAAGTTAATACGACCTTGTTGAGGTCTCACGGAGCGGACGTTGATGGTCGTAAAATAAAAATGGCTCTCGCAGCTTCAAAGACAAACAGACAGACGACCATAATATATGGCGAGACGCTAACACGATTGACGGCCGATAGCTCCTCCGTCAGAATGTCGGCATCCGGCATTCAAGGTGACTCGGCCCATCCTTGCAAATCCGGTCCGCACGGGCAAAATTATCAGTAACACAACACAATAGGCAGTCTTGAGAAAAAGAAAATAGAAGCATTAAACATTTTCAAGGTACTTTTGACTCGCACAAAAGTTGTCGTTCACCGACAGAATGAAATCCCATGAAATGTGAAACGTCTGACACAAAACGCTGCTTATTTAACACTTCGCGTCAAGTTTTACGGCGTCTTAACGGATGGTATAGAGCGGAGGTGCTAAATCAAGCGATAACAAAGAGGATAATGATACGATATGGTTTCGAAATTACTTTCTGGCAGACACTAATCTAGTATAGAGCGGTTTTAATACCGGTTGAGTGTTACATGGCCGACGGCGTAGCGGATTGCTGTCCCGTGTTCAGTGGGTTGTCGTCAAATTGAATTAGAGCGCACCACCGGCAGCCCGCGCCCGCGCAGTTCGACGACCGATCGCCCACCACTCACCGCACTTATTGATCCCATTCGATCGATCCTTCGTGATTGATAAGGCACGCCGTGGGTGTGACAGCGTTCCATACGTAATGGAACTATTCGAGAGGTCCAAGGTATTTGTCGTCGATTGTGTTAACTTCAAACACTAAGAGTAGGACTATCAAGTCCTACGCTCTTAGGTGACAGGGGATATTACTCGTAAACACCAATCTTACTGGAGTGTATACTTTTATGACGCTTAGTGTGGGATGTACTTATGAGCGTGTGGGTTTTATGTATGGGAATAGTACTATTTACAAACTTAGTAAATTATAGGATTTAGGTAGACAAACAATCAATATCTGCCCGTTACTATATCCAGTTTTATCTTGTTAGAGCGGGAGGTCGCCACAGGTTTTTAGCACATAATCTGGAGATTCTGCCCGAGACTCGTGCCAGTTTCCCACTTAAACCTGCATTGTTATTACAGAACTAATAATTATGAATACTTTACCAAACAAAAATACTTAAAAGTAACATGAAACTGTCATACAAATATGCTACTTTACATCGTTAGACTGGCAGAAAACATGAATGAACGTCGGGGGCCGTAAAAACTCTATCAATGACACGACAAGTAATTATCGCCCGCGGTTTTCGCTTCTTCGCGTCAACGTTATAAGCTAACACCATCATTTACAAAACCGGTCACAACATCAGGAAGATTTTTTAAACAAGTATTTATATCGTCATTTCGCAATAACAACTCGTAAGTTGTAAATCTCTCCGGCGCCGATAATATCCTTATTTACGACCATTATATTTTGATCGTCGTTTATATTTACGTTGTTTACGTTTACATTCCTTTTGGCTTCCACGAAAAGAGTTTGATCTGATTGGTTTTTATAAAGATTGGCTTTTATAAATATTGTTTTTATGTTTCTGGGGCAGTCGGAACGTCCCTAACCTTATTTTAACTCAACATTATTGTTTTTAGTAGTTCTTTGTTTTTTAATTCGTCTACAATGGTCTGGCAGCTTTTCACGAGTACGTCAAAACCTGTCATTCATATTTGCAAATCATATGATTGAAACGAAAATATGCCAAACATACTATAAACTGTAAACACTTGTGGTTGCCGGCTGAGTAACGTAAAAGACGACCATGTTAGCCTTAGGGTCAACGCATCTGTGGTCGACTTATGTAAAATCCATGATCTACATAGAGTTGGTTACAGGTGTCCATGGCAGAGATCACTTGCCATCAGGTGGCCCCTACATGCTCGTTTTTTTTCCGTCAACCCAATATAGTGCCACTGCTGGCACGAGTCTTTTCTCAGATTGAGAGAGTTTCAGGCCACAGTCCGCGCTGGCCAAGTGCGAATTGGTAGACTACACACACCTTTAAAAACTTTTTAAGAACTTTCGAATGTGTCGGTTTCCTCACGATGTTTTCCTTCAGCGTAAAGCAATGGTATTTTAATACGCACATACTTTTATAAAATGCTCGTTTGCCGCTTCAGTTTTATATAAAAAAGACTCGTATGTGCTATGAACGTGGGTTCGCAGTAATTATCGAGGCACCCTTAACTAATGGGTTTTCGGGGCTTATAAGCCCTTCGACGAATGAATCGACACGTTTCATCAAGTTCATCAAGTATATACGGTTTCAGGGGGAGACTTAGCTTAGTATGCCTAAGGAATTAAAATTCAAAACAAGAAACGCAAAAAATTTGTCATTATTTTTCCTGTCACGCATTCACAATGTGACAATTACGGAATAGAGTGAAAGAATTAAAATTTTTAAGATGATTTTTATAGAAATATATTTTAATTCGTTTGTGGATTAAATTGATCTATAGATTCCACGCTTTACGATCTGAACCAACTGAAATCTTACTCATTGCGAAGCGAAATCGTTATAGGCAAGCCATAGTTTTGGTTATGCGGCTGAAAGTGTGTTTATAGCGTCCGACTTCCTGCCATATACCGGCGAAAATACCGTTACGCCAGCTCAACTAAACTCCATCGATTTACATACGCAAATCATGAACAATTGCCAACAATGCACGTCCGAAATATGACGGCTCTTCTCAGGCAGTTTTATTACTTATTTCCTTCCGTCTAAGAATAACAATCACTCATGCTGACTGCAATCGTTCTTCAAACATCGAGTACTTGAAACTTATTAGCACTTGTGTATAGCGTATATTAATCACTAGTTGTTACTGTTGAAAGCAGGTTTTAGTATTGAAAGCATATCATTTACATGTCAAAGGAATCCGACGCACGCAAACACATCTCATTCATTCTCATTCGGCTATACATCAAAAGCTTCGTTGAATGTTTAGTACAAACTGTTCAAAAGTAGTGCAGACACGAGGAAGTTAAAGACAATAGCGCCTTTCTTTTCTCAAACCAAACATTTTTATATAGGCTTTTTCGGTTATATACATCGATTATATAATAAATATTTAATACCTTTTAAAACTTGTACTTGTAGACAGGCCTAACGGAAACGCCCTTAAACAAAAACAAACAAATGCCGCTTGGTGCCTTAAAAAAATTACAGTCGTTAGTGCATCCGGTGAATTACGATTGCGCGTGGTCTTTTTGCTGCGCGTCAGATTCTAAAAAGAAGCTGATCGGACGTACAGCATAGCACACAGCAAGGGAGAGTATCCTGTCGCACCGGGCGCGGGGAGGGCAGGCATCCATGAATGGCCCTAACGAACTCGCTGGCCTTGGCGAGACGACCCAACTCCGCCCTGTGCGCCGCGACTAGCCATCGATACAAATTATGGATGTCACAAATCGGCCACAACGACCTCAGGCTCGAAATACTTGCATACAAAATGATAAATCGTCGATCAAATTCGCCCGGGGCTAAACATTTAGTTGATATCTATTCCTCGTATAAGAGCAGTTTTTCTTATGGCGTTTCAAATTAGAGAACGCAATTATATGACCACGTAACAGATACATAACAGGAAACGCCAGAGTTGTTGCATTATACATGTACACGCTCATATATGTGGCCATACGCGGTAAACATCTCATTCACGATCCTTTGATTGAGCCTGAATGAGTGACGTGCTCTGTGTATACAATTCGCCGCGTAACAGGAAGTGAAACGAGTCCAACTATATCAAGGACGCTAACTAATATTGAAACTGGAATTTTATTACTATGCTATGCATCGTAGCAATCGCTATCATTAAAATTTCTCTTTAATACTTGTAAATGTGTCGCGACAGAAATTTATTAGGAGGCAAATGACTTTTAGTGTTTTCGATACAACACAAATCGAGAGGATCAGAATATAAAATGTGGTCAATAAGACGTAGACAGCGTGGTTAGGGACGCGACTGCGGACATTAATATTATTCCTCCGAGTTTCATTTATAACCGTCCGTACACAATGAGCAGCGAACAAAACAAGTGTCCAGACGTTTAACATTAATACTTACATAAATCTACACGGAGGGATTTATCATTGAGGCAAGCAAACGATTTTGTGTGGAAATAATAGAGAGCCATTCTCTGCACCCACGCGGAGGAAACGGTGTCAAAGTGACTGCAGTACAATAAAAACTGCTTACAACTGTTTTTGGTATGCCATGATCTTGCTGCCTACTTGGATAAGGATCTGCCCTTATCCGGTGTCAAATGCAGATTTGCGTCTGAAATTGGCGCCATACGGATCGCTACTTGGAAGAAACTCCGTATACATGCACCATATGTGTTGAATACTAGATTACTAAAATAAAAAAAATATTTAATTGCAATTAGCAATGTGCCCTTAGACACAATAGGCTTGGGATACTACTTTTTCAGTGTACTTTTTTATATAATGTATTAACAATTCCCTGTCTCTTCCATCAATAATTTCTTACTTGTCTACTGCTGGACATAGGCCTCCTCTTATCTGTGAGGTTTGTCATAGTCACCTTGTACTTGCTTGTGATTTTTTGTAATTATAATAGACGAATGCAGGTGGACGTCACTCATCTCTCGGTATTGTATTTAATCGGCAGGGAAGCCAATAGGTTAAACCCAGTTAATACAATGGCTTCCGTACTATTTAATGCGATTTGTAAGAATACAGATGAAGTTTAGAGTTGATGTGACCTTGAGTGAGGAACGGCAGGCGGCACGCTAACCCAATTCACGGTGCGTGCCCGCACGTGCCTCCGACGGATTACGATGCGGCTAATGACGCTCACACATCTGGTCAAGCGACCCTTGTTCCATCTCTATTTAACACACTATTACTTGAAAACGTAACAAAACTAATTTTTATTACCTAATGTGTATACCATTATAGTAAGCGACAATTTACTTATAGATCATGAAATTTATTATGATCGTTTTGGACCGAGGAATTATTTTTAATCTATAATAAAACATGAGATACGTCATGAATTCAACAACGTTTTACTCCTGGCATATTTGATCCTAAAACAACAACTCACCTGATGCCTACTGGTTAAATCCCTTAAATCCAAAAAAGAACACGGTCATCACATCATCAAACATTAGAATCCGGAAGGCATTTAACCCTAAACAGGATCAATTTGTAAAAACGAAGTTCGTTTAGTTAAGACCCAATACTTCCTCTTTCGGTACACCAGTTTACCTTTGTCGTCAGCACACATCCTCAGTGTGTTATTATAATAATGTGATTTCCAAGACATCCGTCCGTCTTTTCATAATGTAAGCAAACTATGTACATAAAAGCATCATTTACAATTCAATAAGAGCAAATGTTGTTAACAGTTACTGCTTTTTGCTTAGTTAATATACGTGTGTAAAAAAAACTCAATTAAATTATCATTTTATTACGAGTAATTTCCTTTAAGAAGTTTATTCCCAGGCAAAGTCCGAAACGCACGGAAGTCTATATTACGCCACGTCACGGTACTCTTATGCTCGCTCAAGCATTGTCCGACCAAACACTGCTATTCGGTAGTTAGATCTATCGACTTTTCGAAAAAGAAATACCCAACTAGTACCAGAGTGCCCGAGGTATTAATCACGACTCAAGCTACATTAATTTGGCAGAAAGAGGATTGCTCTACAAAAGTTTTCAACGAAACAAAGCGATTACAATTCGTACCAGTTTGATTCAGCGCACAATGCTTTGACGGAAGGTGAGTTCGTGATCTATGATTGACTACGGCATTCCCACCACTCTCCATCAGTCGCACCATTCAAGCACGAATTCCGATTCATGTTACCCAGTGGAGTAAATGCCAAAGCCATTATCATTTTGTGTCGCTTAAATTACCATTGCAAATCCGTGAACGGACGTTGACCTGGATTCATGCGGACCTCGACCGAGCACTAGCGAATAGTACAAGTGGCCCCAGGGTTTAGCAATCACATCACAACGTGGTTCTGCGTGCGAACAGAATAAGATGAGGGGGACTTGAAGACTTCCTGACGTGTGAACAATGCCTCATTACAGCGCAGTGTTACCAATAACTAAACTGAGGAAGTCGATATCTATTCGCACGGCACAATAGGTGAGCGACATCCGAAGCTCATTACTGGCGCTCGTTTCCGTTGGCGATTTAACACGCGACCGCCGTCTCATTAAGCTGGACTCAACCAACACCAAGCGCCCACTGTGTAATGCGTTACATATAATTACAATAGTTATGCATATTACATAATTGGCAATTGACTGCAATAAATGCCAAGTCAGCATTATCACTACAAATATAATAGCGAATGGTAGCGTGAAATTCTTTTAAGAAAATACACATGTTTAATAACATATGCCATGTTTAAGATGGTACTCTTTGTGATTCGACTGCATATCAACGGTCTTAAGAGCTTAGTGTTTCGATTTAAAGGATGTCCTTAGGTGTTCTTTGGGGTAGAAAGCACCAGTGGCCAACACCTGATGAGACTGATCTTGTCTGAGGTTGATTACAAATGATCATGCGTGGCAGCCACTCACCTTCGGGTGGACTGCGTACTCGATATTTTTATTTTATAAAATATCGTAGGTATAAGCATATTCGTAATTAAAACCTAATACATATATTATAATCCATTTATATCACTTTAAGTTCTTATAGGTGTAATGAGGGCTTTTTTACTATGAGATGATTTTAATTTTGTGATATTGTTTGAGTACTATCGTCAAGAATCGTAAACACAGCCGACCTTGACGGGCATTTGTTTACAGATCCTCGACGATTTGGCAAATGAACTCGCATCCGTAGTTTACTTTATAATATGATGACGGCATTGTTTGACTACCATTTTGATAGTTTATTGACTGTCATAAAATTCGACAATAGGGTGTACTCTTTCCGTCAACTTTTTTCCATCTGATATCGTACAGTGAAAACGAAAAGGTTCGAACTCAAAATTTTGGCAAATTGAGATAAATAACTACTTGAAGCTAATCCCATTAACGTAAACTACGACCATCTAGCGATTTGAATTGTGATGAATTCATGTTAGAAATGAAAAGACACAAATATTATTTTTCTTTAATAATAAATACAATTTTATTTCCCACAAAATGCAAATTTAGTTAGGTCCCTTTTGAATATTTGATCGACAGTTATAAGATCTACAAGTGTAGAGAAGGCTGAATACCAATTTCTATTCAATAATGATAACCTTTGAGATATGTAAATGGCTAGGTTCGTCTTTCATGTACGATGCAAAACGTACAGATTCCATGTTCCAAAACCAAGAAAAAAAATCTTTGATACTCCTAATCAAGTTGGTCTGTCGTATGTTTATGTATAATACCCTGAATGGTTACTTATTGCACAGTAACTAATCTTTGTAAAACAATGTTGTATTTGAAATGCCTCTTTCACAGAACCTATAGCTATTATCTTGTCTTAATCGTATTTTCTCTCCGTACGCCTACAGAGACGACTTCGAGATTCTCTAACATATTTTATTGCAGGGACATTAAATAAAATGTCAATAAAGAAAAACAAACAGAACGTGAGGACGCATCCATGCACGTGTCGGTGATCCGTGAGCAATGGGCAGGACATAAAGTGTGCAAACACGATTTGTTTTGTGCAAACATTGTGGTTATCTCGGGTGTTCACTGTCGGGTTTTATCTATGCACCACCTACGCCGCACCAGCCGCGCGTAGAGGCACAAGAGACGTGCGTGCTCCGTGTGGCAAACATTTGCCGAGTCAATATTTGTCACAAGCCCCCGCTATTGCGAGAGGCCGCCCTGAAAAGATCTTATACAACACGCAGAGGGAATGTTCTTCAAATGGCTTTCTACCGTGTAAGTCTAAGAGAATCGGCTTATTTCCTATCTTAAATATTACTTTCATCTTAGGCACTAAATACGTTCACCTTAATTTTGTTCCTCACCTTTAGTTACATCAATTTTATTTTCAAATGCATTGAAACTTTGTCTTGCATCCTTATGAATGATTAATCCGACAAACTTCATAGATATAAATGAGCAGTCAGTAAACGTGAAATTAATTCCAGGTTGAGATCTCCCGAGAAAGATCCCGACTGAGTAAAGCGATGGTCGCTGTTTTAATGAATATATTTTTACAGGGCACCAGTACATCGTACGGCGGAAAACGCATAATGACTTCCGTTGAACGGACGACGAAAAACATCGAAAATAAATCAACGTTGTGATTCTAACTGACTTGATAGCACGTTGATCGGGCAGAGATACATTTATAATTCAACAGCGAAAGTGATCCTTTGTCGGCGATCGTCCTACGCACATTTACCCACCTGATGCTTACACTTAAGGATATAATTTACATTGTTGTTGCAGATTTAGCAACTAACTATTATTAAACCATTAATGTATTCAAATATTTCAAAAATAACTGGAATCTTACAGCGAAGACTCGAAGATGAACTAGAGCTGACAACCATCCGAAGTTAAATAATATGATATTAAAAATTGCAAAAAATTGCAATTGATGCGAAATTACATACGCAGCGCGTGCCAACATAAATCATTTAAGTAAAAAATTGCCACATGCAATACACTTCGATTTATGCAGTTGGCAGTTGCATGAGCTGAAAAAGCAAATCCCTTGGCGGATGTGGAAACGCGTTCGGCATAGCGCGAGACTAACGTCCACCGACGATTCTAATTCCGATATATCCTGCGAATTTCCTGCTCGCAGCTGACACGCCGTGTAGGTACTCCGCGGTAATGGAGAAGATTGACCAAATGAATGATTCCATTCAATGACCTAATAGTTCAAATCAAAATCTTGCTCAATTGGTCTATCATTTGAACCAATTAAAATTGAGTTTGTATCCAAATTATTGAAAATCAATCGTTTGGATTCATCGCACGTTCATTATGTATTTTTAAAATAATTATCTCCATTATTTCTTCACTAATTCAGAATGACTGTTTTTTTTGGCAAAATTTGATTTTGCTACTTGAATTGATTTTAAAGTCAAAATGTATTATGGTAATATATTAGATCCAACCTAGCCAAAATCCAGGTAAGCGTTAATAGATACACAAGTTAATATAAGACCGCTCTTAAGAGGCAAAATACTACTTTTTATTCTGCATACCACCTGAATTTTTTACAAATTCATTCGGTGTGCCTGAGCTAAAATCTTTTGACGGATAAATACTTATACATTAAGTAGCATATAAATCCGCGTATAATATCATTGCCATATAAGCTCAAAACTTATCGTTCGAAGTAATATGGCATTGATATTTTAAGCCAGAAGCCAGTGCAATATGCAATAAAATTGTTTAATAAGTTCAAAGTCAAACTTTAATTGCGGTAGAAAGTTTTGACTACCCGCAATTACACACCACACAACGATTTATTATATGTAAAAGTAAATAAATGCTACTGAACTGATTTTATTGCGAAATAATTTAAAGTGATAAAATTAATCAAAGTGACCCATTACCGTAAATGAAAATCTTAAATACTCGTATAAATATGGAAAGTGCAATTTGTAAGTGGATAATATCAATCAGATCCGGTTCTCGACACCAGCACAATGAATTATTTATTCCTACACACAATGTAATCTAGTCGTATGAGTTGCAAATATAGCTATACCGTCTAATAACAATAACAAACTGATTTATGTTGCCAACAATACCCGAGCCGGTGTTTACTCGCGCCGCACGCAACATAAACAATTACACGGCTGTCCAGTATCTATCATACCAGTCATGAGAGACATTCATCAATAATTTAGTCGCAACAGCATCATCTCATCCTAAAGGCACTACAAAATTTAGCTGTTGAATTCTTTATGAACGCAGTTCCCTTTGAAATGGAACCATACAAGTTAATCAAGTTTAAACATCTTAATCCATTAAAAGGTCAGAAATGGAAACGTGAACAGCTAGGCCCAGAGGTATGAGTTTGGCATCATGTGTATCGAAATAGTTGAAGAGTCTTCACTAAACATTTACAGCAGTTACAATTAACATTTACTAGCGATCAAAGCTAGTCAGTAACCAGTCCGCGTGGACTATTGGGACGCGTCCGCTGAATGTGCAAGTTAACACCTATTGTTTCCGCTGCTCTCATCATTCCCTGCACCACAACACACCTAACATTCAACGCTTCTAAGAAACACTCCGATTGTTCACTTCTCAGGACGGCACCTTTGGCAACCGCTAGAACCTGGAATCTCCTTAACGGTTCCGGGAAACTATGGAGTTTACATTTGCAAAGAGGAAAATTGGAAGACGAGGCATAAGTATAATGAGTTGGTTGATGCATCTGATGATGGGTTAGTTGAGTAATAGCTTACCGGAATCGAACCGTAACATGCAATTTCAAGACGACGTATACAATAACAATACGTTTAAAAGAACATGAGCATGAATTGCGTGGTCGGTCACAGTCCAGGACCTCGTCATGGGAATGTGGCGCTGCAGATTATAATTCTCGGCGAAGACGTATGAGTGGGGGCCACGGTATTTGATTCCGTAGGTAGAATGTAAACGCACTCGTGGGAAGTATAATGAATCAGGTAGTAGTCGCTTTTAATGTCTGGGTAATATTCATGTATGTTTGCAAGACTACTTTAATTTCATTTGAAAATATTACATCCTTAAACACAACAAGAAAATAATGTAACAAATAAAACTAAGCATCAACAATGTATGCTATACTTATATATAGAAATTTAATATTAACACGTGGGGAAGCCCTATAAAATTGTTACATAACGTCTTCTGCCCACGCAACGAATGATCAATGGCATTGACAGCTAAACAAAAACAGGAATAATCGCTGCGAACATACATAACTGTAACAGACGTGTTGATCATCAAAGAAAAAGTAATGCTGGCAAGTACACGAGTTTGATACGAGAACATCCTCCGAACGTGTTCCGTGCAAATGAAAACTTGTTAAGTCGAGGAGATCGATAATAACAGATTAATAGCGAGCATTATCATTATCTACGTCTTTAATACGTTACAAGCTACATTTATAAGCACTTTTGAGAGTATCAGCGATATTTAACGACAAATAATCGTGTTTATACCGTCAATAAAGAATCGTGACCGGCGATCGACCGGTCGATCAAAGACAAAACGCAGCGGGCGACGAATGACGACGATGTCCCCACATTTAATTGGACATCGGCTTTAAAAGGCGGATTTTCTCTAAAGTGTCCGCACATCACGAATCCGACCTGTCGCCGTGTCGGAGGAAAGGATGTTGGGGTAAGGGGCGCAGGAGGCGGCTACACGATATCCCTTTTACGCGGACCAATTAACGGACACCGACGGACCGGATGTGCGTACACATATGCATTAGCACCTCCGTCCTTCTTTAATCTTTTTATGCCCGTACAAATTTGTCTTGGGAAAAATTACATAAGCCTCGGCAAAATTCGTTTAAACGACTTTAAAGCCTGTTTGCGGTGGGCTTTTATTTGAATTTATTACTGAACTTTATATGAGTGTCGGTCGACCAAAGTCTCATAGCCGGCCATGTGACTAAACACATTAATATGAATTCAACAAATGATATACGGAATCTATATGCAGACTTGTGTTTATTTGGTTTATTCATACGTCTTCGTCCACTCCACTTGTACGCGGTCGACCGTCCTTGGCTTTATAGATGTGTGTTCATCTATGGCAGGCAGGACATTAGAGCTCATTGAGAATCCGTGCATAAGTGCACTTGTATTCCGCGTGCGTCGCGTTGCGTCCGACCATAGGACGCGTCTTAATGGCCGACCCATTATGGATCAAGGAGAACTTTAATTTGAGACGCAAAATACAACACAAGTACCTCCGTTACGTATATACAAGTGATACGACGGTTGAGATTAATTTCACACTCATAACATTCCTTATATTTTTCAAGCACTTTAGGATTGTAGAACAAAATGTAAATATGGAGAATTCTATGTCTACTACTTCACAGGAAGTCGCTTACGCAAATACAATTTCTACATTTATTAATACAGTCGCTCTTACACATCATGAAATTGTTTGCTCTCGAATCGCGCACTTTTGACCGTCCTCAAGCATTAATGCCCGTTCACACAGACATCCAATATTACAGGATTAACAACCCTGTATAACATGCAGAGAATATACAGAATCATAATTTTTATATTCCTCAATCATACACAATAAAATATTTTCTCTCATTTGTTGTGCCGTACTTCTTGTAATACGGGTTTAAAATGAATCTGAAAAATATTACTATGTAATAGCGCAATTATTAGATCGTTCAACGAATGCGTCGTCCGCATTCAGTATGATCGAATTTGTTAAGCAAACTGACTTGTTTATAATAGCTCGGTCACCGAATGCGTCAGCCGTATTCGATTCAGCAGGCCCCTGATGGCCCCGTATAACCGAATACGGTCACCCGTAAGAAGTTATGTATAAGGTCGATCAACGCAAACGTGCTGCATTCGAATACCAGGTGGTAAAACTAGTGTAGTTCCACCGGGGAGATACCACCCCTACACCTATTTCTTGCGTTTCGCTGGAAGGGCATATAAATCGGCAACCACGTGTTTATATTATATGTGGTGATTAGTCCGCGGTGGGTGACAACACATCTGTGATAGAGTTTAGGTAGAACCCCCAGTTCTATATGAAGTTGCTTACAGTTGTCCACGGGCGGCAGTGTCCATACTATCATCAGGTGGACTGCATGCTCGTTGCAACTCCAATGTGTCAAATTCGTACTAGTGTTATTATACGTATAAAGTAGAATTATTTATAGTAGATAACTAATAAACAATGAGTGATGGGTCTATGTGTAAAATAATAGTAGCAATTGAAGAATGTTTCAATGAATAGAATTCAAGACACGCTAAGACAAAAGAACTACAAATACAGCGCGAGAGACTATAGGGAAGCGCGATAGCCAGATGTTTAGCTAAAGTTCGGCCACGAAACAGTCGTTTGGCAGCGAGCGTCTGACTAAAGCGATTTTGGACCAATTTCCCTACAATTTACAGTGAATTTCCGAGTACATTAGATAGGAAATATAGATTTGTTTCTAGGGCGCAACGTTACCGCTTGCAAAGCCAAGCAAATGGTGCTTGAAGCGAGTGTTATTATGCATGTGTGTTACCCAGATCTGACCAAAGCACTTCTCAATAATTAAACTTGGCCTTCGTAAATATGATCACAATTTCTTAGTCAACTTGAATGGCTAAGTATTCGCCAGAGGCGTAATTCAGGAATTCTCTTTCTGCTATACTCTATCTTGAATAATACAAATACTCCTTCTTATCTGAAGGATTTCTTCCAGTACCGATTCTTAACTCATTAAAAAAATGCTTCGGTCGTTTAATAACTTAAGAGCCAACATTCGTGTGCATTCTAGCGGATTCTTTGATTTTTCGTGTACTGTTCAGGCGGTATTACTTTGGAACGCCCAGCCAGCTGATAGTGAGGGTTGACTGATAGCGAATGCCATTAGGCATTAAGTTTGCCCTTTTGTATCTTTTGTTTTTATGGAGGTGCAATAAATAGATAAATAAAATAAATGTTTCGTGGTCCTCTGGTAATTTTGTGGCCTTATTAGATCTAGCACATACATTTGTTTTAACGCTCAACGCTGACATTTGCAACGCATAGTAATCGACGCTCGAAGCGAAAGTTTTGTGGCTCTCGAGTAGGAATTTTACTATGAAATATTTTTGCATGGTGCAATTTATAAACGTCCAATAACAGTAAAAATAATATATTTTTTATAAAAGAGTATTATTGAAATTTAAAATTAAAATTGAAAATGTGCCGTTAAAATAAGTACAAGTTCTTCGTTGGCATTGCGAAACGTAGAGTAGGCAATTGACGTGCAAAAATAATTCTATCGCAAAGAAAGTGCTTTGAATAAAATGTTTTGATTTTTTTTAATGTGATACTTCTTTCTTAGGAATCTAGCAATTATTTTAGCTCACTCTTCATAAGGTCCTCTGTGAGAAGTTATTGGTGGTTATTTTTAGAACCCCTTAGAGAAGCCGGAAGCGCGAGCCCGTGCCACCAATTACGGAACAGTACGGCGGACGCACGTTGCTTCCGGTTTCGCTCCGACGGATTCCACCCCACGGTAAGGGCGGTTCCGGAAGGGACAAACTTTAATAAGCTTAAAAAGTCAACCGAACCTTTGTTCCGGTCTTGCTTCCGCTGGATTGTTCGCTAAGATTTGTCGACAACGAAACGATTCTAAGATGCAAATTTAATTTTATGATGACCAGTAAAATTTTACACAACTTATAAATATAAGAATCAAAAATAACTGCCAGGACGTTTTTTGTTTATAACGGACTTAAAAAGTGAAGGATCCGCTTCCCTAGTTGCGTTTGTACAAGTGTGTATATGTATGTTTTTATGTCTTTAACTAAAGTATTCTATAATATATAATTTGAAAGTTTGTTGTATGTAAAATATTAAGTTACCATTATTATTCACAGATTTACAAAAGAATTATCTATTCTTTCCTTAATTCCAAAAACGAATAAGAAACGCGACCTATATATAGGTCTATACAAATATCTAAAATCAAAATTTCGTTTGAATCTTTCGCAACATTAATTCAGCGAACTCTCGTGAGTTTATTGTACCTAAACAATTAATTAGCTTGCGATGACGCAGAACACAAAAGCGGCCGACATTAGAGTACCTACAAAGCCAAATAAATACCTTCAAGAGGGCGCGTATGATGGTGCGCGCGCGCGGCCCGACCGCTCCCATTACCGGCCGATCGTATAAACTCCGAACATTATTTATCGTTTCCTCCCAGTGTTTTTCACTCGGCAACAATGCTCCACTCGCTGTTAATGCCTTTACGACGTGTCGACGTGTAATTCGCTTTAACGAGTACGTGGATTCAACGGAAGGGAAGCTATGGATTATCATCATAATGCAAGGGAGCTAAGTCGAGATACCTCGCAGAGTTGCCGGGTCTAACACGTTGCATAAGCTCTCCCATTGTGCTCTCTCATCTCCACGCAGCGCACGACGCCATCTTTTTGTTCCAAGTCAGACAAATTAGTTCCGTTTCGAATTACTTACTTAGTTGCTGCCATGTTGCTTACGAACGCATTCAACGCTAATACGTACGTGCGAAGTAATGTGTCGAGATTCTTGGTATGAGATGCCACTTGGTACGTAATTGTCCCTTGATATAAGTGAGAAATTCTAATGTTCTCTACATTCATGACGCGTCGAGAAATTTTTTTGCAATACTTCATAAAAGTTCCTACTACTTTTTTGTTTATAGAAATACAATTTATTTGTATCTTAAGGGAGGGTAAAATTATTTCGAGTCTATTGTTTGATTTTCAAAAGAAATATCATACAATGGTTTAAATTTTCCCCTGCAGCGAGAAGAAAATACTATATCAATCTATTCTAGGACAGACAAATAGAGAACGAAAACCGATATCTGGGTCATAAAATTGGTACAACGATGAAACATTCCCGCTTGATTTCAGCTCAGATCGTTAATCCCTTAAAATGCATAAAGCATCTAAATTGAACCTGAAAACACATTACCATGATGTGTTATGGAAACCATGCATGATCCAAGCACTCGACGCAAATCTGTCGCATCGATTAGAGAGAAATTGTTAGAGAGGCGCGAACTCGCCCCACTAGGTACATGATAACACGGTTTATCTGCGTACCATTACGGAAGTGACAACCCGTAATGTGTGCTTGTACTAATTTCTGGTTTCCTAGTTACAAATTACTGGGTATATTCGTAGTACGATGATAATGTTAGACAAAACCCGCATCGGAACTGTACTCGTCATGGTAACATAAAGTATTGTTTTCTAGAGTCTGGTTCAATATTCAATGTAATAATTTTCATAAAACTAGAGAACATGGAGTCAAAAACACTAACACATGCCACATGTCAACACATTTTTCGCTCACCAATGTTCCTATTATCGCAATATTAACTGGGTACGAAATATGTCGACTGGTCATCTAATTTTTTGAACCAACAGTAAACGATGCGAGCATCGATGTATCGGAAATGCAAGACAAAGGGGTTCCAATAAAAAGAAGTTTTATTTCGTATGAAGAAACTCTTAACGAAGTCGAAATGCAATTAATTGGTTGTAAGAGTCAATCGAAACAGCGGGGTTCCGTCCGCTAGGTCGCCGGAGCCTCGTGAGAAACGTTCTCAAAGGTTCTTTTACCTTCACTAAAAGAGGCCGCATACATTCATTCACACATAAAATTATATCGCATGTACCGTACATTTATATTTTATGCACTTACATCCATTGAAGCTCGAAAGAGCTATAGAATGGAGCAATATTTCTAACCCACACGGCGTACCACGCATGCGAAAGTGCATAGGAGTTTCCATTCGTATTGATTGAAAGATGAATGAGGTGAAACCACGAACGAGTCTTTTCAAAGAGTGTAAAAACTCGATTAAAGAAGAACTAAGAAAAACGTAAATGCTCACTGCATTTAAATAGCTTTACGACGATCTTTGTAAAAATATTAAAAACGTTAATTGTATTGTATAAAGTCAATGTACTACATAAGTTACTTGAAGGCAATGGTTAAAAACGCAACATGTTACGCTCAGTATAATCATAATGAAGATCTTGTGGTGGACCTCAAAATTAAAAATAAATTAAAGCTAGTGGCGAATAGTCGTGGGAACTGACAACAAAGAAATTGGCGGAGTACAAAGAGATCATCGCGTTAAAACCTTTATAAGAAAGTGCTTTATTGCATTTTTCACAAACAATAGATTGTAACTGTTCTGAAAGATCAGCCTTAGTCACCTCAGACACAATCATGGGAACACTGGCAAAGACAATGGTTTTTAGAAAAGTTAGTTAATGACGGTTAATAATCCTCTATGTGATTTTAAATAATGTTTTTAGAATCATACTTATACACGCGAGCAATCTAATGGCTTTTTCCTCCGTCATTGCAATAATGGGATAAGGTTTCCATTTTCTTGGGTTTTCCTTTTCATAAAATCATATAGATTTCATATAGACGTTTAGTTACTACGAAGTCGGAATTAAGCTAACTAATAATTTTATAAATAATTTTGTTAATATAAATTATCAAATAATTATAAAAACAATAAAACTACAAAAAACTGTATTGTTTTATTTTTTAATATGTTGCGGATACTCCGGGTTTTAGAACTTCTTCCTGCCGATGTATCAATTCCGCGATAATATTAGTCTAAAATCAAATATTGCATTGATCTATAACGTTGTAGACGGCTAATCAAGGTAATGTATAGGCAGTAAAGGAAATCGATGTGTTTAAAATTATAGCAGCGGATGTAGCGGGTCCAAGTACCATCGTAAAATAAATGATCCCATGACCAACAGGTTGTAATTAAAACAGTAAAGTAACTCACATTTACTACACACAACATTATAATTATTATAAGCTGAAGGTGAAATTGTCAATTGATTCAAACCACGACTATCTCTCACTAGCTGTTTACCGCGATTTTGTATGGGCACTGTATAATACCAACGTATAAACCCTTTTCGAAGCGAAACTTTTGTAGAATCATTGTGATTTGTAACTCGATGAAACGAAAGTGCGCCACGTTAAAGAAACAAATAAATAAATTAAGTGTTTG